>JAJTUV010000152.1:812500-1067500 GCA_021653895.1 Mastomys natalensis
CTTTCCTTTATGCCTGGTTAAGTTCTTGTTGCATCCTTTCTACACGCCTAGGGATACTGAAGACAGGGAATGGTTCTTTTCCTGGGTTGCCATAGCACAGCAGAGTTGCCCTTTTGATAAAACCACAGAAACATGTGTCCTGGAACCAGTTTTAAATATTTTCTCTCTCCTCTCTCTCTCTCTCTCTCTCTCTCTCTCTCTCTCTCTCTCTCTCTCTCTCTCTCTCTCTCCCTATCTATCTGTATTGGGGAGTGGTATGTGGGTGTATGGGTGTGTGTGCTGAGCCTGGATGCCATAATGTACATGGGGAGGTCTTTGTGGAGTTGGTTCTCTCCTGTTATCCATGGTTTCTGGGGATGTAACTCAACTTACCAGGCTTTAGTGACAAGAACCATTACCGACTGATCTATTATTTTATTGAAATATTCTTTATGGATTGTAAAATACATAGGTTTTATGCTGCACATATGTATGTGCACAGGTAATTGTTTATGTACGGCATATGTGTGGCATGCATGTGAAGGACAGAGGACAACTTCTGCTCTTCTTCTACATGTGCTGTTGACAGTGTTTTGTTTGTTTATCTTTATTTGTTTTGTTTGAGGTAGTGCCTCTCAGTGACCTGGAAATGTCCAATTAGGCCAGGCAGGCTGGCTGGCAGAGAAGCCCCAAGAATCTACCTGTCTCTACCTCCAACTCTGGGATTATAAGTGATCACCACTATGCCTGGCATTTTTGAAATGGATTCTGGGACACAAACTCAAATACTTGGGCATGCAAGGACATAGGAGCTATTGCCCTGGGTTGAAATACATAGATTTAGCTTCCTTCAATGGCTTCAGTCATCATGGAATCTTGGTGTCTCTTACTCTAGTTGGGGCCAAGGTCACACTGCATTTCTTAGTTTAAAATAAAAGTATTTTGGGGGGTATGCATAGCTCCATCAATTTGGTTTCCAAAAGTTTGTTAAGGAGGCAGCATGTCTGGTAAAGTGAAAGTTGTTTCTCAACTTGAAGGTGATGCTTACTGTGTTACCTTTGATTTGGGATCCAAGAATAAAGAGAAGAGACAGAGAAGGCCATGGCCCATCCCTGCTTCTTGATGGGAGCAGCATGCAGATCAGTTTTCCTGGGAAAGGCAATTTTGTACCATTGGACCTGTAGCAACCAAGAAGGGACAGAAAAATCACCTTTGCTTTTCAGTGAGCTCTCTGTGGTGTAAACCACCTTGAATCTGTATGAGAGAGTCTTGCATAGGACAGTCTTAGGATCCCATTTTAGTTTTGCAAGTAAGAAAAAGTTAGATTTATGAAATTATCTGTAATGTAATATATATATATATATATATATATATATATATATATATATATATATGAATGAGCATATCCCCTCATACTGCCATGCCTCTCCCTTCCTCCTGTTAGTTAGTTCCTTTGTCCCTTTTGTAATTTCATTTCTATTCTCATGTCATATATATTTATATATATGGCATGAGGACTCAGGAACTACAGTTGAAAGGAAACATCTGTGTTTGACTTTCTGGGAGTGACTGATTCAAGTAATATGATCATCTCCAGTGCATCCAGCTTTCACTCAACACCATAACTTCCTTTTTTATGGCTGAAGAGAATTCCATTATTAATGCATACCTCCTTTTCCTGGGCCCGTTCTTTTTGCATATATAGCTTGGTTTCATAACTTAGCTGTTGTGAACATGAACATGCAAGGACTATGGGTTGTATTTTAATGGTAGCATCATTTTATGGGAAAGATTGTAAGACCAGAACAATGAGAAAACTGAGCTGTTACATGGCTGGTAAACTACCTGAGAAAGGGATCCTTTGCCAGCCTCGCTCTCTCTCTGTCTCACAGTTCACATCTTATTATTTTTTTCAAGAATATTTTATCATTAAATACTATATAAATAAGTCATATTAACATAAAGTTATTGCTGTTTTGAAGAATGTGGGTAGGTTTTGTATTATTTTTAAGAGTCATTTCTATGCCTTTTTCCCATTTAGAATATAAGAATTGAGCTTTTTAAATATTATTAACAGTTTCTTTGACAAATAGCTTGAGCTTCCTGGTCTTAAGAAGCATAATGGACAGCTAGCATTCACACAGATGGGCTCTTTGAAAGGAACTGGGCATACCGCTGCTATTCAGCATTGGATTTTTTTCCGGTGTAGGAATTGATGGGAGCCAAAAAAGGCAATTAAGGCTCTTATAGTTATTTTTCAAGGTGTATTAAATGGGTACGTGCTTTAACTATGTGTTTACTTTAAGAATCGTAAAGGGAACCCTTGGGAAATATTCTCAAGCTGAGACCATTGCGTTAGACAAAGATGCCTGGTTCATTTTCATAAATATATCTGAATTCCATTATTTTTCAAATTTACTTGTAGATTGAGGAAGAGGATAAGTATGTTAATGGAGGTCCAAGAGAATGGAAAATTACAGCAAGGATTTTTCTCTCTGCAGCCAGTTCAGCCTCATTCTTTCTGGCGCTTTCTAGCCACAAATATATTAAAAATTGAAGGCTTGTTTATTCAAACGTCCTCTCAATAAATGTTTGTTGTTTAAGGCATTGTCTGGGACCTTTCGTTGGGAATCAAAGCCATAAGACCTAGCTGAAAACAACCATGAGCTTGTACCCTCTGAAAATTCCATTCACTTCTATAGCAGAAATCCTGATTTACAAGAAGCCATGGGCATTTAAATGGCAGCTCAGACTAAGAGAAAGCTAACTACATAGTAGCCATGTAATATTCCTTTCCACTACTTATCCATTGTGTGCCCTCTGTGTGTGTGTGTGTGTGTGCATGCGCGCGCGTATGTGTGCGCACATGCATATATATATATGTACATGGAGGGATTACATGTACACATGTGTGGGAGTGCATACAGAAGTTGGATCACAGTCTTAGTGTTGATCCTCAGGTGCCCTCCACTATGGTTCTTTTGGGACAATGTCTCTTTCTGGCCTGGAGCTCATCGGGTATCCTATACTGGCTGGCCAGTGAGCCCTTTAATGGTGTAGCCTGGTCTTGCCTCAAACTCACAATCTTTCTGATTCAGCCTATGGCAATTGCCTGCTAGTAGACACAACCACTACCATCAAATATTTTTTGTTTTAATGACTAATCAGGTCCTTCCTAGAGCCAAGAACCAAGTGCACAGTCACGAACTCTTTCCTTGCTCATTCTTCCTGAACAAGGGAGAGTTTATCAGTTACTTGGATTTCAGCAAGCACACTGGTAGCTGGACCACCTAACTCTTACCTCTTCCCTTCAAATCAGATGAGGGTCACATTTTGATATGGCTCATTGTGGCTGTGCTGACCTCCTGTTTGGGCCTCTGCAACTGCATGGATACATGTTCAGACATTAGTGTTTATAGTACATGTTCAAATTTGACTTTTATTTCTATGGAACATTAGAAAACACTGAGTTTTTCCACAACTGATTTCTATAATATGCTCTCAATGGGTAAAATGACTTTAGTTTGTTATGTAGTTTGGTATGTCCTAGTAATAGTAGTTTGATGTCAGAAGCACTGATGGGCCACTTGTCCCTCACTGAGCTATATACCATGAAGTAACTAGGTACCTGTATAGCAGCCAATCCACACAAAGATTTTATAGATGCAATGAACCTAGCTTGCCAATGGGACAAAGAAGTATTAATAGATCAATAATATAAAAGTGGATCTAAGTACATGAATCTACACAGTGCCTAAGAGAACAGATGTTACAATGAGTTGGAACCTAGGTCATTATTTGATTTATTAGATATGTAATCTAGTCTTCATGTGGCAGAAATAATATGACAGATAATGACTGTTAAGGGAGTAAGAGTCAGTTTTCTTTAGGACTGCCATACCAATAGGTCTCCAATGGATGGCCCCACACTCAGGTAGAGAGGCAGCCATAATTGGACTTAGTGGGTTACTAAATAATAATAAAAAAAAAAAGGACACAAATTTGGGAGGGGGACATGTGGAAGGAGTTGGAAGAAGATGTGGATGAATATGATTAAAATATATTGTATACATATAGGAAATTCTCGAAGAATAAATTTAAAATATGTATTTACATCTTTTTACTGTTTAAAGTATTTATGAGCTATATTTTGTTCATAATTCCCTACCATAACTCCTTCCAGATGCTCCCATACTCCTTACCCACCCAATTTCATACTCTTTCTCTCTCATAAAAACAACAACAACAAAAACAGCAACAACAAAGCATGAAATCTGTTTTGTGTTGGCCAGATACTCATAAACATGTACATACCTTGGAACGTGGGTACTATACCCACTGTCACATCATGAAGAAAACTGATTTCCTCTCCAGAACTTATCAGTTGCAAATAACTTTGAAACACTATTGAATAAGGTTTTGTTAAGAAAAGGTAAGAGAAGAGAGAACAAGGAGATGGCTCAGTTTAGACAGTGCATGTCAAGCAAACGTGAGGACATGAATACCAGAATCCTTCTATAAAGGCAAGCATGCTGACACAGATTTAAGATTGTAACTGTTCTACAGTTGGGGAGATAGGTTAGTTGCATGCACAGGAACTAAGTTCAATCTTTAGACTCCACATTTTAAAAGTTAGGAAAGTAAAGGCAATCTAGCATACTTGATACTTCTGGCCAGTGAACTTGTCTCAACAAATAAGGTGGACATAGCCTGAGGAGTGACACCCAAGCTTGTCCTCTGTCTTCCAGATGCACACACATATGAAAGAGACAGAGACAGAGAGACATAGAGAGAGGAGAGAGAAAAGAGGAGAGAGACCAAGAGACAGAAATGAAGAGTCAGAGACAGAGCGAGACAGGGGAGAGAGGGACAGAGTGAATGAGAGAGAGAGAGAGAGAGAGAGAGAGAGGAGAGAGACAGACAGACAGACAGACAGACAGACTATAGCAGTTGTAAATGAGACATAGTATAACCACAGGGACACACCACTGATGCTGGGAATGTCCTGGAACAGTCATATCACTATTTGTAAGAATAAGATGCTGTCCTTACCTGACAGCATCATGTGATATAAGTCCTGAATGGATCAGTGAGGTAAATGTGCAGAACGACAATCACAACATTATTAAACTTGAAGAAACCAAGGCGACTATCTGATTGCTCTCTAGTGGAAAGGATTTTTCTGGTTGTAAAATCAATGAAGGAAATAGCAAAGGAAGAGGAATTATAAACATTTTAAATGATTTTAAATGTTTAAAATGATAAACATTTTAAAGTTGAGAACATAACAATATCACAAATTAAAATGAAAGCAATACCTATCATAACTAAAACAAATCTTGGTGTCCTTAATATATTAATTCACCATCAATTGAACAGAAACTTCATGACAGGTAACTTGGCTTAGAAGATGAAGACACAATTCACATAATAGAAAATGCCATAAGTTAATAAATATAGGAGTAAAAATTTAACACCCTGTGCCAGCGCTGAAGTGACAAATGAGGATATTTTGTGTCTAATGCCGGCAAAAGACTGGACTGTTTCTTCTACAGAAGGGAGTGTCAGCCTTACATGCCACTGGGGAACTGAGAAGCAGTGTGGCTTGTTTATAGACTGTTTCTACTAGGGTGGAAAAGAGTTATTTTACTCACACTGGCACAAATGGTTCATCAAAAGCAATTAGGGCAGAATTCAAACAGGGCAGGAACTTGGAGGCAGGAGCTGATGCAGAAGCCATGGAGAAGTGCAGCTTATTGGCTTGCTCCCTACACCTTGCTCTGTCTACTTTCTTATAGAACTTGGGACCAGACCATTAGCCCAGCAATGGCATCACCCACAAGTGGCTGGGTCCTCCCACAATAGTAGCTAATTGAGAAAATGTCATGCAGACTTACCTACAGTCCAGTCTTCTGGAGACATTTTCTCAGGTTTGGTTCCCTCCTCTCATATGACTCTAGTTTCTGCTAAGATGCCACCATAAGGTAAAGTGAAGTTTTTGAGAACGCTAAGGGTTTCAGCTGTTAGAACCGCTTCTTAGTACAGAGCTCCATCCTCAGAAACACCCCCATGGTTACAAATAGAGGAAAGCAAGGTGCAGTAGCACATGTCTGTAATCCCAGCACTGGATGATGAGGCAGGCACAAAATGGTACCCATGGCACACTGGCAGCCAGCTCAACTAGATCTGTGAGTTCCTGGCTTGGTGAGAGAGCCTGTCTCAAAACTTCATGTAGAGAGTGATCTAGGAAGATATTAACATCAATCTCTCTGACATATGTGTGTGCATGCATGTGTGTGAGTGCACACACACACACACACACACAAATCTTTTTATTTAAATACAGTTTTTACAATGCTATTTTTTAAATATTTATTGTTTATGTTTGTGTGTTTGTGAATGTGGTACCCATGGAGGTCAGAAGAGGATCCCCTGGTGCTGGAGTTGCAGCTTCCAGGCAGTTGCAAGCCACCTGATATGGGTGGTGGGAACTGACTTGGGTCCTCTCTTGGAGCAATTACTCTTAACTGCTAAGCCTTCTCTCCAACGCCTACATCATTATTTTTAAGTGAAAAATAAGTTAAATGATGTGCAGAATAGCCCATGACATAATCTTGTGCATTCTTGCCATCAAATCATGTTAATAATGAAGGGAAATGTGTACTGTATGATTAAAGTGAAAGAACATATGCATAAATTAGCTGTAATGATCAGTATATATTACTCTTATAGGTGACATTGTCACTGATGGCCATCTCCTGGGGTATGATTTTGAGCAATTTTTCTTTCTTATTAACGTTATGTATTATTTTAGGTTTCGTGGAACATACTAATCTTAAATCACAAAAAGTAGATAACCCTACCCTTTTTCCCGAGGCATCTCTGCCTGTCATATTATTTCCAAACCCTCCAAAGGCAAGACATATTTGCGTGTATGTCTGTAGACACTGTTCACATGTGTTTCTCTTGTCTAAGAGATGAGAATGTCTAATGTATTTATCATCACAAAGACATTGTGGAGAGAAATTGAGATAAATGAAAACATGGCTTGAAAGAAAAAAGCAATAAAAATGTAATGAGTTTAAGCTTGTCAACTTGTATTTCTCAAGACAACAGATTTCATAATTTTCAGTGATTGTCAGAATTGGGTCTTTGTCTTAGACTAAATGGCATGCTTTTTAAAAGGAACTACTAAGAATATATATATATGTATGTATATGTGTATATATTTGTGCATGTATGTGTATATGTATATATGCATATATATGTTAATTAGTCCAAACAAAGCTATCTTATATTTGAATACTTTAGTTAGTGGATGAGGATCTGAGTTTTGCGTCTAATAACTTCAATATCTCAGTTATGTCTGTACATTCTCAGTGGCTAGAGCTCTTCCACACAGCATCACCTGCAACTATACGTGGTCTTCAGTGGTCTCCATCCATTAGCCTACTTAACAATCCCAGCAATCTAGCATCTTGCTTTCCTTTCTAACTCCATTTTATAGATTAGCCAGCTGAGCTACAGAAGGTCTGTAAGAGTGCTTACACATCTTGGAACCAGAATCTGTACATACACAAGTGGATGTCACAGCCAGCTTCCTTACCTATCACCACTACTACCTTCTTTTCATAACACCAAGTAGACACCCAGCAACAGTGATGAAAAGTTATCAAGACCAACCCAAGAGCTTGCATCTATTCCATGAAGCCCTCCATTTTGAATGCAGAAACCCTCTACAGAACTCATTCACCAATCCCAGGAAGGCAACTTCTCAGTAACACATCAAAAGAAAGTGGAAGAGATGGCTCAGCAGTCAATAGAGCTTGTAAAAGGAGTTTGAGGACTAGGGTTAAGATCCCTAGGACTCATAGTAAACGCTAGTTAGAAATGGCAACTCATCTGTAACTGAGTTGCTTGGAAGGCAAAGATAGAGGATCCCTAGAGTAAGCTGGTAAGCCAGACTGGCCATATCAGTGAGTTCTGAGTTTGACTGAGAGACCCTGCCTCAATAAATAAGATAGAAGAGAAAGAGGAAGATTTTTGACATAACTTCAGGCTTTTGCATATGTGTACATGTGCTCACACGAATGCACACATATTCACATGCACGTGCACACACGCATACATACAAGAGCATGCACTCCACACATGAGCACACACATACACAAGTACACAAGAATATAAAAATTTTCAAAAGACCTCAGGCAGAGACTCAGGCCTCTTCTTTGTTAAAGCCACAGACTCACTCCAAAGTCAAGCCTTTCCAACTGACCATTCTTTCAGAGCCCTAGGCTACAGGCAAGCAAGAAGGCAAATTTTCTGCATATATTTGAAATACGTGGGCAGTTTTGAATGTACTCTACAGGGTGTGACAAATGAGAGTCTGTGTAAGTCAATACACCTTTCTGTGAAGGACTAATGGTTTTATGTGAATAGCAAGGCAACACAAGACAAGCCAGTATTCTTGTTTCCTGTCAGTATTCTTAAAGTTCACTGCCATAACTCTGTTCCCCTTGACCTTTATTTGTGATACCTACCAGGGATCTGCTCATTCACTGAGTTCTAACTGGGCACTCCTCAGAGCTGCCCTCATTCTGTTTTCTCTCTGCATCTCATAAATAACTCCTCTCCATCTCTACTTACTTGGATGTTTCTGTGTTTTTTTTTTTTTTAAGTTATACTGTGATTACTCTTTGAATAGCACCTGAAATATTTCATCCCTGTGTTTATAAATAAATGTCAAAATAAATATTCCTCCTTTTTAGTAACCATACTTAAAAATCAGTATTATTATATTATTTACAATAATAATTGTAATATAGATAGATGGATGGATAGATAGATAGATATTTATAGTGAAAATATCCAGCATGTATAGAAATCCTGAAATCTAAAAATACTCCAAAGCAACAGCCTTAAACTAGTTGTAAATGAGAACCTCTCACATTTAGAATCCAGTTGCAGGCCAGCAAGAAGTCTGTCTAAGATTCTTGAAGCTGGAGAGTAATGAAATGTTTTCACAACCCTCGAACCTGCAACCAGGTCCTCACCCCCAGACACACATTTGTACTGAGTCAATGCTCAAAGCAACTCTTTGCTCACACAAAGATATTCTGAACATAGCTCTTGCTTGATTGTCTCCAGTGAGTAAGTGTGTGTGTGTGTGTATTCATGTGTAGGTAGGTAGGTGAGGGTTATGCAGGCCAGAAGTCAACCTTAAGTATGGATTCTCAGTAAGGTTCCACTTTGGTTTTTGAGACAGAGTATCTCAATGTTCTGGAGCTTACCAAGTAGACAAGGCTGGTGCTTAGCCAGTGAGCCCAAGTGTTCCACGTCCCTCTTTCTCCTCAGTGCTATGTGTACAGGTGCATGCCACTGCACCTGGCTCTTCCATCGATGCTGAGGATCTGAACCCATACATACCCTCACGTGTGAGTGGCAAGCGCTGTATTGTCTGAGCCACCTTCTCAGTATGCCCAGTTTTCAAAGCTTCATTGTGTGTGTGTTCATTGTAGTGTGTGTGTGTATGTGTGTGTGTGTGTGTGTGTGTGTGTGTGTGTGTGCGCGCGTGTGTGTGCATGTACATGCCAATGTGATCAGCTGTACATATCCCTGAATCTGCAAAGGCCAAAAGTTGATATCCAGTGTCTTCTATCATTCTCTACCTTCTGTTTTGAGGGAGTTTCTAATTTGCCAGGAGCTAGCCATTTGGATGTTCTTGGATGTTCTTATCTCTGTTCTTCACCCAGTTCTGGCTTTATAGGAGCATGGCATTCAGACCTGGCTTCTACAAGTGTGCTAGAAATATGACTTCAGATCTTAACGCTTAAGCATTGATCACCTTACCCACTGAGCTATCCCCCAGGTCCAAAAGCCTCATACTTTAAAAGGCAGTAATTCTAGGATACATTTTAAATATATGAAGAACTGCTATTGTACTTTTAAATGAGAGATTGGATATTTTCCCATACCAAATATGTTTTACAGGCAGAATCCTATCTCATATAACATGTTTTGTCTAATATATTTCCACTCATAGACAAAGCATTTAAACAGGTTCACATTTGTAAGTACTAAGTTGCTAATTAGAATCTAAAGTGAGACTCTGTAATAGAGTTCAACCTTAATGTGAACAATGTTTTCCTGGGGTTACAAAGACAGTTCACATGGGTGAGGTGTTCGCTGCCGTCACACCAGAGCAGTTGTCTGATTCTTTATGAAGCTGTGAACTTGGTCATGTCTTTGAGATGATGTTCCCTCTAGAGCAGTTGACTAGATAATTGTTCCGCCCTTGTGCCTAATAGGAACTCGGTAGGTGTGAGACCTCAGTCTGCCACTTAATGCATCAAAGGAATGTGCTCTGAGAAGACTGGCACATCTAGTAATTGGGCACACATTCTACCATGTTGTAAGAGAAAATTAAGATCCACTTCATGGAGCTCGAGAAATGGCTCAGTGGTTAGGAGCATTTCTTGCTCTTGCAGAGGACCCAGATTCATTCCTCTGTGCCTATATGGCAGCATATGCCTGCCTGTAACTCCTGCCAAGGGGACCTCTTCTGACCTCCCTGGCCTCCTACACACATATGCACATAAACTCAAACAGGCATACATCCATACACAAGCAGGAAGGAAGGACAGAAGGATGGGAATAAATATTTTTAAAAATCTACTTCATCAAAATCTACCAGAACAACGACAGGAGGACCGGAGCCATTACAAGGTCCCCTTCAATTATTGGAGGTCAGGCCTCTATTCCCGCCTTCGCAAGATTAGAATCACCAAGGCCCTTCTATACTTAGAGAAGGGAGGAGATGTCAGGGGCAGCCCTGCTTATACACTGAAGGCCTAAAATCAGCCATAGGCCTAAAATCAGCAATAGGCCTGACATACATACATGCTAACACCAAGTCTTGGGTCTCTGTGGAAAAACACTAAAACAGCAGGCTATAAGCTATTGTAAACAGGCAGCTTCTGTGGAAAATTACCAGCCTGAGTAGTCATAGGTCTTATAAATAGGCAGCCTCTGCGGACAGTACCAACTTAGATAAGGACAAGTGAATCATAGGCAGAGTCATAGTGACCTGTCCCCTGAACCTACACCCAGCTGATACCCTGTTCTGAAAGATATCTGTACTCCCCCTGAACACTTATGCTTCGGTGTCATTCCCTTCCTCACATCCTGCCTTTTTGTGTTTATAACCCCTGTGTGAATAAGTAAATTATGGTGTGATTTAAATAATTAAATAATTAATTTAAAAAATCTACCAGAATTAGCAACACCCCACCCCAAAGATCTATGTAGTGTCTTGCCTTTATTGTGTATGTAGATATGTGTGTATTCATGTGTGTGCCAGTGCACATGAACATATAGATACAAGTACTCATGTGTGAATGTACATGTAGAGGCCTGAGGATAACCAAGGGTATCATTCCTTAGTTGTCATCCATGTTTCTGAGATAGGGTCTCACAGTGACCTGAAACTGAGCAAGTAGGCCAGTCTGGCTACCCCAGCAAGGCCCAGGGATCCACCTGTTTCTGCTTCCCGGGTACCAGTGTTAGTATCATCAGATTATACTGCATGCCCTGATTTTCATACAGGGGTTTTAGGATCAAGCTCAGGACCTCATATTCTCCCCAGCCTCAGGGCTGCTTTACTTTGCAACATGGTGTTGCTACCTGGAAAGTCCAAGCTCAAAAACCAAGCAATCAAGTAACTACAACAAAAGCAAGAAAAAGACAAAATGTGTTTACAGTTCTGTGTGGCACCATTCAGTGCTATCCAGGGGTCCCAGGCTACATATAGGTAGAAGAGGAGAAATCCCTAAAGTAGAGATCTGGTTTTCTCTTTTATGTGATGACAATCAGATTTCCTCCTACTGTGTTATCTTCATGACTAACAGCCAAAGTAAAATACTGAGGCTAGGGAGATGATGTACTCAGTAAAATGTTTGCTCTTACAAACATGAAGCCTTTCAAAAAAGCCAAGCATGTGACCATTATCCTAGGACTGTGGATTCAGAGAGAGGAAGATTCCCAAAATTTACTGGCTGGCCGGCCTAACCAAATTGGTGAGTTCTAGGTTCAGTGAAAATCTGTGTCTTAGAAAATAAGGTCAAGAGGACTGAAAAAGACACTTGAAGTTGACCTTTGGCATCCACACACATGCCTACATAAATGTGGGTGCACACACATCACACACACACAGAGAGAGAGAGAGAGAGAGAGAGAGAGAGAGAGAGAGAGAGAGAGAGAGAGAGAGAGAGAGAGAGAGTCAGAGACAGAGACAACCTGGTAGATCATCACCATTTAACTATATCTTCCTTCATCTACAAAAGTATGGTCAGGCTTAATTCCTCATCCTCAGTAACTAAAAGTTTAGAAATATGTTGAAATTTAAGGTGTCGTGCAATTTCTGATGTCATTGACATCTATGCATGTAGAGAAATGAGTGCATGCCTATGTGTATATGCATACAACACTACACATTCTCAAACTGTTATGACACTGTTGTCAATATGAGGTAAGGAGGATACTACTGGCACATTGTGGCATTGTTAACTTTTCCTGAGGAAACATAAGCCAATCTCCCCTTCAGATAGGGCACCAACAACAGACCAAAGTAAAAGCTCAATCTTATTCTAATTTAATGAACCAATGAGTTTATTTTTTTTTTTAATATAACATGACCAAGGTTTACTTATAAAAGCCTAGGTAGTCCCCAAACAGGTGTATCACTTCAAAGTCCTGCCCTATCTTTGGTGATGACTTTATAGAAGCTACATCATAGAATCCAATTTTCAGCCAATTTCCTAATTTCTATCACTTGAGGCTTGAGGGCAGGGTGGTTAGGAAAGAGTAATGGCTAGTTTCAGGTGAAGGTCCTGTGACCATCCTTTTCTCTGTCTACTAGAGAGAGACAATAATTCCATAATTCTGTTATCATTACCACAGACCTTCTACCTCTGTACTGTTCTGCTTAGATTAGTTAGTTAGCATGGCTACTGGGCCAAGGGACTCTCTAAACTGGAGGTAGGATGATCATGTTATGTCATACATCAACAAGTGGATAGGGACCAGGGCTGTAAGCTCTCAATCAACCACTCACAGCTTAGCTTGCCAAAGCTGAAATGTCAGAAGTGCTGAAGTCAAGAAGCCCTAGTGTAGATGTGTGTATACCTCTGTTAAGTGCACATACCGCACACAATTCTCTCATTATACAGAAGGGTTGCTCATGTTTAATTTGTTCTCAGCAGATCAACAAGTCATTGTTTTCCCAGCCATCTGTTGAGACTGAAATAAGCTTTACTGTTCTCTGCCTGACATTTCATCCACATTTGTCTTAATGAGACTTCACTCTGGTTTGCGGACTCCCCTCTCTGCTCAACAGACTGCCTTCAAGTCTGGTTGAGACAACTGAGCTCAGCTCATGAGTTCTAGTGGAAGTTGGCTTAACCCTTTCACCGACTCAAAGAATAGAACAAATATGCACCGTATCTGGGCAACACTTTGTAAATGTATAATTAGTGAATGGGTTGAAGTATGATTCTCTTTTTCAGTTCAGGATCTGTAACTATTTACCATTGGACAATTGGTATACAAATATTCATGAAAACCAAGATATTGTGTGTGTGTGTGTGTGGTGTGTGTGTAGCTCATGTACTAGTGTTTGAGTGTGCATATATGTGTGAAAGATAGAAGACAATCTCCACTGTCAATATTCAGAATCTATCCATCTTTTAGTTTTATTATTTTTATTGTTGAAAATTATTATGCATGCATACAATATACTTTGATCAACTCCACCTCACTCTGTCCCCTCCTACTTCCCACATATCCTCCCGAGTTTCCATTTCAACTTCTTATACTCCTTTTTAAAACTTATTGGATCTACTTAGTATTGCCTGTATATGTATGGGGCCATCTTACGAAGAGCGTGTAGCCTCTTGGGGTCTATCCCTGTTGAAAACTGCTTTAGTGCCCAGAGATCAACAGTTGCTGACAGCTCCTCATCTGGGCGTACAGCATTATGACACCCCCTCTGATCACTGCTGTGATTTAGGCTGTCTTAATCCTGTACAGGTCTTGTACATGCAGACCCAGTTACTGTGAGTTTATGTGTACAGTACCTTGTCATGTCCTGAAAATATTGTTTTACATCAGTCCTCCACAACCCAGCCCTTAACAGTCTTTCTGTCCCTTCTTCTCCAGTGTTGCCTCAGCTTTGGAGATAGAGAGAGTGATGTAGATATTCCATTTTGACCTGAGCAACTCACAGTCTTTTATTATCTGTATTGGCCAGCTATGAGTCTCTGTATTATTATCCAGCTGCTCTAAAAATGAACTTCTTCCATGAAGGTTGAGAGCTACCCTAAACTATGAGTCTTAACATATTATCTGGGAGGAACATTAATGTATTTAGCAGAGTAGTAGTTATTAGTAAGTTCTGCCTAGGACTTATAGAATACCTAGCTATGAGTTCATAGCCCAGTTAACAGTACCAGAAATGAGTTCTGGCTTGTAAAGACAGACTTCATAAAGTGATTGGTTGTTCTCATAACACTAGTGCCATGATTGTATCCATGAGCATATATTGCCAGGCCATTTCATCATAGCCTGCCATGTTCACAGAAGTTGAGACTGCTGATTTCTTCTCTCACCTAGTAATGTAATAGTGCCTTCCAACATTGAGAGAGTTAACCAATACTGATAAAGCTTCCAGATCAATACCACCTTGGTTTCCCTATGTCTTATGATTCAAGTATGTGATATCTTCAGCAAAAGAGTTTCACCATCAAATTCTGAGGGGTAATCAAGAACAGTAGATGTGATCTATAATATTTGATGGGAACTCAGAGGTATTCTACTGACCAAAAACTCAAAAAGAGGTAACCCATCCCTGGCACCAGAGTTTTTATTTGCTTTCCCATGATGTCCATTAAGGAGATTGTCCCTCATTATGGGGTAAATCCATTAAAAGTTCTTTTATATGTGTAGCTTCTACAAAAGTTTTCCTTATGGCCTTTTCAGAGGTTTTTAGTGTTAGTTATTCCTCCATTTAACCCCTTGTCTACCTTCATCTTGGTTATTAAGACATAAATTCTCACTGAACCTGGATTTAGCCAGTTTTGCCTAATCTGACTGTCTAGCAATCCCCAGAGATCTTTTGTCTCCACATACACAGTAATAGGATTACAAGCACATACCACTACAGCTGACTCTTTATGTGGGTTTTAGGGGTCAAACTGGGTCATTGTGCTTACACCACAAGCACTTTAACAATTACTATCTGCACAGGCAACCAGATACTTGGTATTTATAGCAGGAAAAGACTTGTGATATGCAGTAGTCTCAAGTGACTAGAAAATGATTTATGTTCTAGCTCAGTGGTAAGCACTTGGCTACTATGCCCAAGGTCCTGGATTTCATCCTTGGCACCAAAAATTTGGGGGCAAGAGAGAATGACATTTTGGAGCATCTTCTATCTGGTTTATCAGAAATCAGAGACCACCAGTTATATACTGGGTAAAGTCAGTTGATCTTGTGGAGTGCTCTATTCTTCCTTATGTGTCTGATACTAATATTGAGCCAGCATCAGACAAGTATCTTATATCTACCAGAACTGACTTCACTATAACATTTTCCCTTTTATATGGACTAGGAATCTTGTGGGTTACACTCACCTTTACCATGGAAAAACATGGAAAATGTGTTTAAACTACTAATATGCCACTGAAAAACTTGTTCTCTTAGCAAACTGTTCTTAACTGAGACATCACTTGTGTATAACTCCTTAGTAAACATTACTTGGATAAGTACATGGTATGCATCTTGATTCAGTATAATCTTGTTAAATTGTGTGTAATTCAAAATGATGAATCATTAATATGATTGATGGATACCAGCTATCAAACAACACCTACTTGTTAGCTGTTGCACCTACACAGGGCTATCCATTGATATATTTATTCTCCTTTGCTCTAACTCTCAGTGGGGAATCCTGTCATGCTTCCCATCAGCCCTCAACCCTATCATCTCAGGGTCCAAAGTGTCCCAAAATGCCTGCCAGATTCCACCCACTCACCTCACAAAGCCACCAGGGAAATGTTCAAAGCTAGATTGAATGAGACGGATAAGCATGCTATATATAGATATTAAGTCTCCTCATTCCTAGAGGTTCACAAAACCATCCCTGCTGCCTTCAAGTTCTGTGTAGAGAAGCAGGCATCACCCACTCCATTTAGCTCATAGACATCTAACCCCCAAAGTATGGGTCCTGACAAAAAAATGTTTCACTATACTCCCATCATAGTCAAACATTTGAAAGTACAGGATGATGAGATGCTTGCTGTCTGGTAATTCTGATTTCATTAGAACTGTGTGGTGTAAAGAAAGCCAATGAACCTTTCTGAACCTCAGATTGCTCATGTGTTAAATAGGGGCAACATCAGTCACCTCACTTGTAATTTGTTGGAGTATCAAGAGACAAAAAAATGTATTAGCCTCTACTGAGCATGGAGAATGGCAAGCATAACTCAGATGTCATTAGTGTTTGTTTAACTGTTGTTATCACCACCATCATTATTTCCCATAGTTCCCGTGGGCCTCCTAGTTACAGCTATTCCCATGGCCCTAGTGCAATTGATCTAGATTCCCAGTTGTGAGCCTGACATCTGACCATCTGACGGAGATTACTGTTAATATTCCCTATACATAAAACTGAACTAATGACTGCCTTTTCCAAGATTCATTTTGAGTTGTGTGACAACAATTCTTCTGCTGTGGCCTTATCATAGTTAGGTGTTTGTTTTTGTTTTTGATCCCAGTGACAAAATTGAGGGATGGCAAAAGACAGGCCAACCCAGAGGGTTTTCAATGGGAGTTTTCATTTCAGCTAAACATTTGGAGACACCAACCCCCATGGCATTCCCCCTTGTTGAGTAATGTCCTTGAAAGAAGTTGGAAAGTACTCTCTTCTGTGTAACCCTTGGCTACTGCTGCTTGCTCCCATTAGAGACAGACATGATGGGGAGCTGGGCCTAGTGACCTAAACTATAGTTTAGTGTACTAAACTATAGAAGTCTAGTGTACTTCTTGCAAGACCATTTCTCTTGAAGGGAGAGAAACCAAGAACTGGGCCATATAATTAGATTAAATCACAAATACTAAACAGCTTAATCCCTCCTGTTTTTAATGTAAATTCTTAAACCATTGGTCAATATTCTATTTAGAGAACTAAATAGAATAAGTAGCATTCAAATGAGGAAACCCTGGGAAACTTTAAACAAATTTCATGAAAACATGTAAACATTGGAAACACCAAGGGATGATATCAGTGCAGTCATCTGCAGGCATTGTGTGAGCACTGGCAACAACCCACATATGTTGAGATTTTCTTTTCTCTGTAAGACTGAGGAGAAGGGAGGATCTACAGCTCTTCACTCTTCCTACACTCTCCATTTCTACTAAGGATTTTGTCACCTTCAATGAGACTTAGAATGTCAACTTCATGCCATTCTTGATTCTTAGCCCTGATCTTCCAAGAATCGTATAATACTGATGGATCTGTTGTGATGTCTCTCATGCCTGTCTTACTCTCTTCAGCTCTGCTATTTCAGGGATGTTGTGGCTTTGATAGGAGCACTATAATCATAATTTTCAATCCCCTCATTGTCCCTTGCAAATCTTTTGTGTTTGTGTGTATGTGTAGTACTAGAGTAAATTCCTAAAGATGCTCATTTGATCATGTACCTATGACAATGTCTGGCTTTAACCATCTTCACCCCTAACAAGTCTCTCTTTTCCACCTACACACTCTATTATAGTGGAACTGGCCTGTTCAAATATACCAGTGCCATTATATTTATTTATTTATTTATTATATTTGGGATGAATATGTATAAGAATGGGTAAGGGTGGGTGCAGAACATGCCATACCATGCATGAATATAGCATTCAGAGGACAACTTTTTAAGCTGGTTCCCCCCTTCATCATAGGAACCCTTGAGGTTCTAAGAATCAAACTTATTTCAAGGGTTTGATGACAGGTGCCTATACTCACTGAACCATGGTTCTAGTCTGCTTTCCATTTCTATAATAAAAAGCATGACCAAAAGGAATCTGGTAGAGGAAAGGGCTTAGTTCAGGTTATAGGTAACCACCCATTATTGAAAAAAAAGAAGACAGGGCAATAATAACTCTAGTCAGGAGCTTGAAGTAGTTACTATGAGAATGCTTCTCACTGGCTTGCTCCCACTAGCTCCTGCTCATCTAACTTTATTAAACAGCCTGGGATCACATACCAGTACTGCCCACAATATGATGGGACTCCTTCATTAATAAGCAAACTTAAAAGATAGCCTCAATATTGCATCGAGGAAATTCTTAAGCTGAAACACCCTCTTCCCAGTGAGTTTAATTAGTGTCAAGCTGACAATAATAACTAACTGGTATAGCCATCTGGTCAACCCATCCATCTAAGTGTGTGTCCCTATAGAAGGGTACATAAAATGTAAACTTACAGTCAAAATGGCTAGCAAAATAAAAAAGATATGTGCCACTACATCAGTAAATGAAACAGAGTGGCCCCCCAAATCTCCATGGACTCATCTCTTATTCCAGTAATTATTAACGCATCTGTGAGAACTCACCCAGGAAAAATATACTCACAGCTTGTGTTGTATTGTATGCTTATTTGTATGTTTGTTTTTAAAGAAATTTAGAGTCTCTGAATTGTTGGCATCTAATTGAAAAGATGAGCCTGCACCTGGCCAGGGACAGCACCTGCTGGATAGGTGACTCTCTTGATAGGTGACTGTTTCATATCTACAGTTTAGGGTGAACTGTGAGCTCTATAATGTTCTTTTCTCCACCTTATAGGATGTGGGAATGGGATCATAAGAAAGTCCTAAGGCTTATAAGAGAGCTTGATAGGATTTGAAGGTGAAATGAAATACTTTGTCTGTCCCAGATGATCCCCTTAGTTTAGCAAAACAGCTCAGTTCCTAGCATCTGAAATGCTATGATTAAAGACTGACTTCCTGTCTCTTCATATGCAAATCTACTTAGGGCATCATTCATTTGCATCCGAATGAATAAAAATGCAATCGTGAGTACTTTGAAAGTAAGCACTGAGGTGTCCAACGTTTTCACATCTACAACTTTCCAATGAAGAACAAAACAAAACAAAAATAAAACCAAAACAAATAACCAGAATGAGGCCAGCGGAGAGTTGTCTGAGTAAAGAGCACTTGCTGCTTTTGCAGAAGACCTGAGTTTGATTCCCAGCACCCACATCTGTTAGCTCACAATTGTCCCTAGTTCTGGCTCCTGGGGATGTCTAGGGACCTGGCCTCCTAGGATGTCTGGCCTCCACCATGTACCTGAATTTATGTATAGATGCACACATTTACACACAAATTAAAAATAAAAATGTAAATAAGAAAAACAGAAATTTTACAAATGAAAACTCAAACTTATAGAGATCAGTATAATTTGGAGTCATGAACACACTAACTATCCTGAGTGGGAAGTCCTCAGTCAGGGATGAAATCTAGCAGAAGTTTTGATCACTATAAAAGAGAAAACTGAACACAAAGATCCACCAGCAACATATTCTTGAAGATTCTAATTGAGTCCTCTGGTATCCTGACTTAATAGCATATTTAAAGTGGAACATGATATGTTCTAATTTCTATAATTCTCAGTAATGATGCCTACATTTCCCCTTCTTTTCTCTTTATCTTTTCCCAGCTCGTCTATGTAAATATCTGCGGTTTCTTTAAATCACACTTAATTAGAGGATTTTCTGTTTTTTTACAAGTTGTCTCCTGTTGGAAGTGGGTTAATCCCGAATCTCTAATAAATGTGAATGGATTAAAGAGAATCATGAGTTCAAGATCATTTTAGCATCCTAGGTTTAATTGTTAAAATCTTCACTGTCTCCTGGGATGTGTGGGATTACACCAATTAAATCATGTCTCTGTAACTGAGCGATGTGGCCATAAATGTGACTGTGTTTGCTAGCACCCTCTCTGTATTTAATTTGCTGGGTTGTAATGGATTGTCAGAGCAGTAAATGTGAGACAGGTAACGTAAACTGTAATGATGGTAATTATCTGAATGGATCGATCATGGTGTTATTGCAACTTGATGTGGGTAGAGGCAAGATGCAGGCATCCCATATAAATTCCCGTTTTCCATTTTATTTCCTCGCATGCTTTCCCCCAAGATATCTAAAGTGAAACAGTGTAAACTGGCTAGCACAGTTGTCTCTACTCTCTTTTCCAGTCTCCTTAGTTATGTCAGCAGATCCCATCCCAAACACCCTTTCTCCCAAGAATGCAGTTGTCTTACAGAATTGGAGTTCTAGCTCTTGCCCTTGTAGTTCCTGATACCTTAAGCTCTGAAGTTGAAGTTGTTTTAGTTGAATGATTTGTATTTTTGTGTGTGTGCGTGAGTGTGTGTGTGAGTGTGTATCCACCCATTGTGTGACACCCTTTCCACGTGTCAGCCTCAGGTATCATGCCTCATGCAAGTCCACTTTGGTTTTGATATAGGGTCTCTTACTAGACAGGAACTGGCTGCATAGACTGGGTTGGCTGCCCTATTAAGGATGCCCTGTCTCTGCCTCCCTAGGTTAGGATTACAGATGCATACCACCATGCTCAACTTGCATACACTAGTTTTCAGGATTGAACTTGGGTCCTTGAGCTTATGTAGCAAGCACTTAATAGACTAAATTACCTCTCCCAGATTTGTTCCTGAAAGAACTATAAAGCCACAAAGTGAAATAAAGGTTGCACACCCTAGCATTACCTAAAGATCTACAACAGAACCAAACTAGACTACCTTTCTATGTGGGCTGGGGTCAAGAACTGAGTGATTGCATTCACTGTTTCTGATGCAAGTTCAACAAAACAGAAGTGACACAAGCCTACAAGGGAAGAGCAGCAAGTTGGGCAAAGCTTCCACTTTCATATTGGCAGTTAATGGTTGCCTAGAGAGGAAGAGTCGTGTGTCTTTAGTTGGGGATGACTACTGGTAGGTTATTCATGCCCAAGGAGATGAACTCATATCCATGTACTATATGCAATACTAGTTAGACACGGAAGGTAATAAAAAAGACTTGAAGTTGAGAGAAAGATACATTGGGGGATAAGGAAAAGATGGAAGAATTAGAACCAGAGTGGATAATCAAGATAATGGTAGAGAATTTACCTAGCTGCTTGGTAGAGATGGACCCTGGATTCAATACCAAAGGTTTGATCCTTCCGAGTGAGAGGTAATGGGGAAAAGGAGGAGGAGGAAAACAGAATTGTGTATATGAAATTTTCAAGAACAGATTGATTAATAATAGTAATAAAGAGGAATGAAATCATATCATACCTTTCTCATTGTAAAATACCAACAGACCTCAATTTTACATTGCTGTAAGTGAAAAGTGACCTTCGGTATCCCACAGAAGTACTGCCACAGCCTGTGGCCGGGGATGATGGCAGAGGAAGGCCTGGGAGAAAAATCACATCCAGAAAGAGAAAGCCCAGAGTCACAGTATCAATGCTGGATACAGTTTGAACAGAGTTGCTATGCTGGCTGAGAGGTAGGGCGCAAAAGAGCTGATCCATGTTGCTTCCGTAGAAAGATGACTTGCTCACGGAAAGTGAGGTAAAGGGGGGGGGGTACAGTTTAGAGATGTTGTAAAGGGAAAGAGGAAAGATAGTTCAATATGCTCTGGACATAATGGGGAATATAGGACTAACCCCTCCAATCATCTTCCAATAAAAGGACCAAAACAAGGGCAGAGAGAGGCACAAGAGTCCTTGCAGGGAAGGGAAATGGCCCAGTCAGTAAAATACCCAGCATGTGGTCACAAGGCTTGATTCAGATTCCCAGCTCCCACAGAGGAACTTCTGACATGGCTGCTGATTACCTGTAATCCCACACTGGGGAGGAGGAATGGAAGGATCCTGTGGCTTGGGGACAAGCCAGCCTGGATGGATTAATGAGCTGCAGATTTATTGATAGACCCTATCTCAAAATAGTAAAGTGGAGAATGACTGAGAAGACAGCCTAACATCAACCTCCAGCCTCCAGATGCACAGGCACACATGTGAAGGTGCACAGGCATTCCATCAAAGGGACACATGTGAAGGTGCATGGGCAGGCACTTAGCCAAGCAGACAGTCAATCCAAGGATCCTGTGTGCAGGTAATGTGAATGATTACACCTGATATACACCTGAGACCGATATAGAC
This sequence comes from Mastomys natalensis, assembly GCA_021653895.1. Taxonomy (NCBI): domain Eukaryota; kingdom Metazoa; phylum Chordata; class Mammalia; order Rodentia; family Muridae; genus Mastomys; species Mastomys natalensis. Next base: position 834,739 of record JAJTUV010000152.1, read on the forward strand.
AGGGGACAGCCATGCCTAAATGTGTGAGGGGGCAAAAGATGCTGCTTTAAAGAGGCTTTGGAAGAAAGACAAACTGGAGAGAGCAAACTGTCAACAAGCCTACAAAAGAGTTGGACAGAAAGGGAGCATTGAAGCAGGGACTCTCACTGCATCTCAGTCTAGCTTTGACTTTTGTAATCATGCTAATGTTTACCATATTCAGGACAATAAAATGAAATAAAAGAGAGGAAAAATTAAATTTGAACACTGTCAGAAACAAATGAGTTGCCTAACAGCCCCTGGATGGGAGAGCAGAGAACTGACCTGATCACCTAGGAACAGAGAATTTTGATTAATACCTTTACTCTGAAAAAGAATATATTGTCACCTCTCCCTAGAATGGATTTTCCTGGTGTAACAGTTTTCTGTGCACTATCGGGAGGAGGGAAACAAGCCAGTAAATACCTGCTGTGGGATCCCAGTTCTCGATGTAGGAATTAGATACTAGAGATGGGAAATGCAAATGGTGGTGAGGAAGGAAGGGGCTAAGAGGGTAGGTATGGAGGAAAATGGAGAAGAGGAAACAAATACAGGGAAAGGAGTTGAATGGAAGAGAGAGGAAAGGAGGAAGGGAGGGGGAGGGCAGGAAATCACAAGCACACAGGAGGTACTCAGATCAAAGGGTACAGGTTATTAACAAGAATTATAGATAAGAAAAACTCATTCTTAAAGGGTATCATAGTCCAAGGCTGAAACCGAAATAAGGAGTGTGGATCATAGTACCATAGTATACAAATGTATTTCAGGAAATCGATAACCAGCTTGTGGTTGTGTGCAATAGCATCCTAAGCTACACAAGGGACAAATGGGGTCTTGTCTGAAACCTGTCCTCATGATGCAGGAAAGAAGTGAGAAGGAAAGAGAGTGATAGAGCAGGTATGCTAAATGTTGACTGTTAGGATGTGGGGGAAGGTGTATGGGAAGTTGACATGGTTCTTAAAATTGTGTGTGTGTGTGTGTGTGTGTGTGTGTGTGTGTGTGTGCATGTATTACCAAACAGAACCTTCCTGAACCAGATGTAGCGAGGCTATAAAGGAAGCACACTGACCTGTATACCATCTCAAAGCCAGCTGCACTCAGCAAACTGATTAAGAGTGCTCCTTCCAGGGCTGAGGAGATGGTTTAGCCAGGATAGGGTTGGTGTGTGTGTGTGTGTGTGTGTGTGTGTGTATGTGTGTGTGTGGCGCGCGCGCGCGCGCGCGCTGGCGGGCTCTCTCGCAAACATAAGGACCTGAGTTCGATCCTCATAGCCCACCCATATAAAAAGTCAGGCATGATGCTACCTTAACATCCCCACCACAATGAACTTTACCTGAACTATGAGCAAGGAATATGCATGCACACACACCCACACAGACACACAGACACACACACACACACACCCCTTTTCTCCCTAAAGTTTGTCAACTGGTTTTATTATAACAGTGAAAGAAACTGATAGCATATCAACACTCCCATGCCCACTGCTGTGAGAAGCTATAACTAGAAGAAACAGGGTAGAGAGTGTATGTTCACTCTCAAGGTGTATGTTCCACAATCATTTTTTGGCTCCAAGAGTAACCCCTGGACTTCATCTTTCAAGTTGAAAGCTTTGCCTGAGAGTTATTTTTGTGGCCTCGAAAAGTGTTAGGCTTCGAGACCATGCCAACTATTAATGTAGTAGATTTAGATATTTCTTACATTTTCATAGCCTAAGATAAATACTAGCATTCTTCTGGGGAACAGTCATGCATAGAGCATGATTTGATTTTCGACTTCGTTCGGAATATCAAGCTCCGATTTCTTCGAATCGTAATGTATGCTTGTGAGCAAGCCTGTAAGACAGGAGTCATCCCTCCGATTCTTCTAATAGTACTTAGAGCAAACCTGTCAAAGGTACTTCTAAGAGATTACTCAGAGTCCTGGGGAGGTATATTTAGCAACCATATTGAATGAGTTGTCACATAACGCAACGTTTCAATTGATTTATGGGTGTTATTTCTGTCTCTTACTGCAGGCAGAGAATTCAGCACTGGCACTGGAAAACGAGAATCAGAGAGAACAGTATGAGAGATGTCTTGATGAGGTAAGGTTGGAGAAGAGAGTGGAGGAGAAACTGGGCTTGGTAAGGATCTTGATCAGGTCCAAGGGCATGAATCCCATGCTCCACAGAGTGGTAATGTTTCCCCCCAACAAAAGGAAGTTGTAAACAGATGTCAGCTGAGAAATATTATTTCTTAGCCTCCCCTTCCCATAAATGCACCCTCTACATATCTCTTTTATCTCACCCCTCTCCCTTCCCTCCCATCTCTTTCCTCTCTGCTCTCTCTCCCCTTACTCCTTTCTCTCCTCTTTTTTTCTGTCTCTGTATCTCTTATTCCCCTCCTTCCCTTCATCTCTCTGACTTTTATCTCTCTCTTGTATGAATATCCCTCTCTGTATATCTCCTCCTTACTCTTTCCCACTTCCTTCTTCTATTGCCTCTCCTTCTCTGACCTTTTTCTCTCCTCTCCTCTCCTCTTCTTCCTCTCTCTCTCTCTCTCTCTCTCTCTCTCTCTCTCTCTCTCTCTCTTCCTTGCCCTTCCTCCATAATTTCATAGGCATCTGTCTTGCATTTCTCATCTTCACTTAGGGTATATTCACTATTTAATCAGTTCCTTCTGTCCAAGAAACGTGATTCTTGGCCTTAATGAGAAAGAGCCACACATGGGCACATTACATGTACAATTGGCATTCTCGGAGAAGTGAATTGTTGATAGAGTGGGTGGGGACAGCGTTCACAGTTGGCAGCCTGAGGGGGAAATAAGCACATTGAGCACAAGCCAAAAAGCAAAAGAGAAGTCAGGAAGAAAATTTGAGTGCAATAAAAGAAGACGGAGCCCCACGCATGAGTAAACTCAATAAATATTATCTGATAATGATGGCGAGGTGAGGACAAAAATGGTGGGTGTATATCGTGTGTTGGGAGGGGATAGGAGTGAGGCTGGAACTGAAGCCTGCCCAGAGGGCCCAACTTCCTCAGCACCCCCTTATACTGTTAGGCATAGGGACCAGTCACACCGCTGCTTCTTGTTGAAATGGACCATTGGCCACATGGACTCTCCTCAGGGACTCTACTGTGATGGGAGACATTATTTAAATGAATGACTTCTTTATACATAAGCTCAATGTGTTAAAACTCTCACACATTCTAGGAGAGTCTTTTGGATGATTATTAGAGTGTAGCCGAACAGATTTTAGAAAAATTGCATGCTTCTTATTCTATTACTTTATTTATTTATTCTATTATTTATATGACCAATATGCCTTTAGTTTCTTTTTAACCTCTCTAACAGCTAGATAACTGTTTTTTGATGAGCTCTTTGGTATTCTTACACTCTCTATCCCGTCCATCCTCTCTTGCCCTTGACACTGTCCTAGAAGTTGATGGGTTGGACCACAGGAACACAAGTCAGAATCCCAGGTGTAGCCCATTCATGTTCCTCTTTTGTTACTTCAGACAGGTATAATCTCAACCTTCTGAGGATGAGTGTTTTGGCTAGTTTGATTTTCTAACACCAGTGTTTCTACTAGGCTGAGTTATCCTACACCAGCACCTCTCCTAGCCCAGAATAATCTGATACCAGAACTTCTCCTAGGCTGGATTATTCCATACCAGTGTTTCCCTAGGCTGGGATATCCTATACCAGTTCTTCACATAGGCTGGGAGAGTCAGTCCCACATAAGCTCTTACTCTAGACTGTGATATCCCACACTAGCACTCCCCCTAAGATGGGAAATCATCAGTCCCTCTTCTGGGCTGGAGTTTTTTTCACACGAGTGGTTTTTCACAGACTTGTGTAGAACTCACTTTGTAGACAAGGATGACCCTGATCTCTTGATCTTTGTGTTCTTCTACCTCTCAAGTGCTGGGATTACAGACATGTGCTACAATCCTGGATTATTAATGTTGGGGAATGGAACCTGTTCCAACTGGTCCACAGCTTCAAACTCACCCCAGTGGTTGTTAAGGATATGCTGTCTAGCTCCACACCATCAGACACTTCTGGAGCTTGGGATGAATGCAGATTCTCAGACCTCATACTGAGAATCCTGGTGTCTCTCAGGGTGAATCCAGCATTTAGGCATCACCAGGCGCTCTCACTGGTGTCTGTATACACTAGTCTTCCAGTCTGGGTCTTATAACATTGACCACTCTGGCCCTTGCACTCAGTACTTATATGTTATTGGAGAAGTCTCTAGATGTCCCTATAAAATTGCTTAATTTTCAGCCTTTCTGTCATTTAGTATTTCTAGCCATCGTGTATTGCTGACTCAGTCAAATAACGTTTGTGTCCCTCTGCCCTGTCAGGAGTCAGAAACTCCAGAATGTGGATGGGAGATAGCTCAGGAGATGGAATATATAGAAGGTTTGAGTCTTGAGCCCATGTAATATACCAAGTGTGGTGGCAGACGTGTTGTCCCCGCTTATGAAAAATTAACATAGATATTACTTCAGGAATGTCACCTGAACATTAACATCTGATGGCTGCTTGTACCCTGTAAAGACCTGGTCCATTCAGATCAGCCAACAGGGTCTCCAGCATAGGAGTGAGGATGCACACTTCCAATTCCTGCAGCATCCTTCACTGTATCGCACTTACCGGGCCCCACGTTCGGGTGCCACTTTGTTCCGGCCCGTTCTGCTGCACTGGTCTGCCAGTCAGGGTCTAGCACGAGAGAGAGTGGGGAGGGCAAGAGACGCGAGGAATGGAGACAAGACAGAGAGTCTGATCAAGTCTTGTTTATTGAAAGGAAATCCTGGGTATTTATACCCTTTACCACGTGCCTTGCCCTCGTGGACAAGGCACTACATCATGTGCCTTGCAGCTGGATACCACATGCGCCTAGCTATCATCGTGGAGACCACGTGCACCTTGCAGCTGCGGGCACTAAGCAACAAAACAAGCTATGTGAGAAAAACAAGATGTTTATCAGAGTGTGCTCAACTGTTGTGGGCTGTTGAAAACAAGTCTCTTGTCAGGGTATATGGCTCGAGATGGCTGTAAAGATGATAGCTGCTTTCTGTTAGAAGTCGGCTCCCAACAATACCCACAGACATAAACAGATACACACATACACACACACACCACACAAACACACACACCGGGTGGAGGGAAGGAGGGAGATGGAGAGACAGAGAGGAGAGAGATTAAAGCAGTTAGGAAACTTGTTGACATAAAAGCTAGTATACAAACTCTGGTCTGATGAGGCCAATTCAGCTTTCCTCAGCCCTGTTCCCCAGGCCTTTGATGCAGTCAAAGTCTAGGGCAAGCAAGACCAAATAGATCCAAGGCTATTTAAAGGAACCAGTAATCCTCCTGGGTTAAAAGTATTGATGAGCTAAGTTGCACTTTCACCTCTTGTACAGAAATTTCCTGGGATACATGACCTGTATTCAGAAGTCAAACTTATGGGCTCAAATCACACAGCTTTGTACTGACCACAGTTCTCCCTAGGGTCACTCTTCATCTAGCACAAAGCTCACAGCATTTCTCTATAGAAATCAGAGTCTGGGCCATGGAGATGGCACAGTCTATATGGTGCAAGCATGAGGACCTAAGTTCAGATCCCCAGAACCTTATAAAAAGCTAGATATAGTGGTACACATCCTAATCCCAGTGGAATTGAGGCAGAGATGGGAGGAGCCTTGAGACTACTAGCCAGCCAGTTCAGCTGAATGGGCTCCAAGTTCAGTGTGAAACCCTAGCTAAAATCAAGTTGGAACACTGGCTGAGGAAAACACTACATGTCTACATCTGGCCTAAACATGCTCACAAACATACAAGCTCATACAGACACAAGTGCACATATGCGTACAAAAAGAGTCATCTGCTTCCCGTGTTCCACATGCCTGTGCTATTGAGTTTCTCCAGAGTACCTCAGACAAACTAAAACTTTCTCCTTCAAATCACTTTCTGTGGATCCACTGACAGCAGGATTTTTGAAGAGAGGGTCCCTCTGTTCCTAATTGCAGGAATTAACAGTTGCCAGCAAGGCGATTTACAACAAAGAGCCACCTCTGAGCAGCACAAATGTTTTGTATTTGTGAATACAGGCCTCTGATTACACATGCCTGTTGTTCTGTAACTAATTGCACAGGGTAGACTGTTTCCAAGCTTTGTAAGAGGATGCTCTCGAAGGGGCAGTTCCATGTAGTAATAATGCAAAGTGGAAAATCTTTCCAAGGCTTTTTATACTAATTAGTCCAACTAACAAGGTAAGGCCTCACGTAAGTTATTTCCTTGCTAGTAAGCTGCATAAAACCTCCTCAAACCTAAGGCATGGATTTAAAGCACCCTTAATCCTTTTTGCCCTCATGCTTGTTTTCTGGGAAATGGAGACCATGTTGAGGTTTGAACAAACACTGGGGAATCTAAAATTCTGTCTATACTTTTACTAAAAGAACATCTTTATTAGAAATAGGCAGATTGTACATAGATGGATACACACACATATGTATAAAAAGATATATAGTCTTATGTACCCTTGTAAGCCAGACTAATAGATGGCTTGGGAGGTGCATACACACACATACATACATAGATGGACACATATACCACACACATATATATGCATCCCAAATGCATAGATAAATACCTATAACCATAAGCATATATGTATATGCATAAATGCATACAGCCACATACTATGGCTTGGTAGGTACACACACACACACACACACACACACACACTTCACTTCTCCTGCTTCTTTGCCTTAGAGTAGAAAGATCACACTAAGGATCACTCTCATTGCTTTATGGGAGTTTGGAAGCTTTCAAGGTTGCTTAGTCTAAATATTTGACAGGAAAGTTACTTTCAAGTGGTGAATTGCTATTTGTTCAGGGTATTGCCTTAGCCACAATTCCTTCCAGACCAACTGGTCCACATACAGAGGTACAGTGTATGTATAAAATGACCATGATAGCATCCCTTGAATGGCTGCATTGCCTTCAGTGGATTCAGCGATATCTGACAACCCTGTACTGAGTGTCACCTCCCTCATCTGGCCTCTGCAATCTCCTAGAACTGTCAGACTCACAGAAGCGCGGAGGTGAGGGGTCATGGAGTCTGAGCTAGGGAAGCTGCTGGTGCAGTGGGAACTTCAGGAATGGATGGTAGTCAGCATTGGAGAGAGGCAGTGAGGCAGAGCAGCAGTAAGAGAAATGTGTGTGTGTGTGTGTGTGTGTGTGTGTGTGTGTGTGTGTGTGAGAGAGAGAGAGAGAGAGAGAGAGAGAGAGAGAGAGAGAGAGAAAGGCCAGAGGTGATGCCACTGTCTTTGCCAATTGAGACCAAGTCTCTGAATCTGGAGCACACAGATCATGTTCCACGGTAACAAGCCCCTGCCTCCCCAGGATGGAGATTACAGACATGTACCATCACACTGTCTTTTTTAGGTGAGTGCTGGGCTCAAACCTAGGTTTTCTAGTGGCAAGTGCTTACTCACAGAGTCGTCTGCCTAGGCCCCACGTAGGGATCTTTAAATATGCTGCTGGCTATATGATGTCCTATTCCAGGTCTTGTTGGACTCTACTCTAGCATGGAGCCCCTCATGTTTTTAAGGTTCTCTGAGAGTTATAATATTCACCCAAGGTTAAAAACTGCTGTAGGGATGGCTTCGGAGTGCTATAGCCATGTAATGCTTTTACAAAGTGTGAGTGAATGGATGACACACAGGAAACAAGCCTGCATACAGTGATATGCTCACATGGAAAGTTTGACATTATTCTGTGTTAATAAAAAGCTACAGACTCGGAATTATTGTGGCCATATCTGTAATATCAGTGCTTAGAAGTAGGGTCAGGATTAAGAGTTCATAGTTATCTTTGGCTATATCCAAAGAGTTCCAGGCCAGACTGAGCTACAGGAGACACTGTCTTTAAAAGAGAAAAATTTCTCTATCTCTATGATCTCTGTGCTGTATGCCTGTGTTGGACTTAGGAATCTGTACTGGGACACCTTCAGACACATCTCATATCAGAGGTCTATATCATCTTTAAGGTCACCGTCTCAGTAATGCAAGAGGTACATAACCTGCTCCTGGTTGTCACAGCCTTTGGTGCTTAGTTGAACACAGGCCTGACTCCTCTGGTCAAAGCCTCCATTCAGTTTGCCATTATTACTCCTGAGGCTCAGAATAATTCTCAGCCCACATGAAGTGTTTAATGCATGTTTGTTAAATGACTAAATGAATGAATGGAGAGGGAACAGCAGGAAATTAATTTCCAAATTGTTTTCTTGCAGTCCCACATATGCATTTAGACTAATGCCTTCCGTTATCTCCTCAGAGGAGGTAAACAGGCATTTATTATGCACCAACCCTAAACACAATCCAAAGAATAAATACTCAGAAGGAAACAAGCAGACATACTTAAAGACCAAATTGAATTTGAAGAGGCCATATGGACTCTGGATAGGGAAGACTCAGAGTTCGAACATTGTCACAGCTGCTCTGTCTTGTAGTATAGCGAGTGTGGAGCTCTCTCATTTTACCTGATAATGCTCTTATGCAAAATAAATTAATGTCAATGAAGGCTGAATCTCATTGGGTAGAGTTCTTTCATAGCATGCACAAAGTTCTATCCCCAGCACATCATCTTGGTGCACACCTGTAGTCTCAGCACCCAGAATCAAGGTCATCTTTGGCTATATAGAGAGTGTGAGGTCAGCTTGGGCTGCATGAGATCCTGTCTCAAAATTCAACCCTCAGAAACAAAGGAAAGAGTGTGCTTTGTGACTGACTTATGCATTCATGTCATGAGCACACACACACACACCCCTCATGCTTTTACAGATAAAATCCATTTTCTTGACTCTAACATGACACAAGTGGCCTGCCCCCTGAGCTTCCCCTCCTGACTACCATTTGCCTTTGATGGAATGACTAGTCTACATTTGGCCCTGCCTAGGTGGCTTCTTTGACTTACACAGTCACCTCATACTTTTCTCACAACTTCAGATGATCCCATGTTTTATGAATAAAGAAAACCACTGTCTTCCCCATTCACCACACATTAGTCTATGACAGTAGCACAAGCTCTCCATGGACCTATGTGTATGTGTGTGCACGTGAGGGTATGTTTGCATGCAGATGCGGGTAGAAGCCAAAGGGCAACCTCACATGTCATTCCTCAGGTGTTTTCCACATTGCTTTTAGAGATAGGATTTTTCATTACCTAGAACTCATCAAGTAGGCTAGGCTGGCTTGCCAGAGAGCCCCTGGAATAAGCCTATCTCTACCTCCCCACTGCTGAGCTCACATGTGCCAACATACTTGGCTTCTCTCCCTTTTTAGTGTGCCTCTCTGTGATAGATAGATAGATGGATGGATGGATGGATGGATGGATGGATTTTCATAAGTGTAGCACATATGTTTATTAATATACATGCATGAGCTCAAGGTTGACGTTGGAATCAACCTCAGTTGTTCATCCTCCTTAATCATTGAATCAGAGTCTCTCAATCAAAACCATAGGTAACCAGTATGCCTAGTCTCCCTAGCCAGCTTGCTGTTGGGGATCCTTTCTCTCCAACTAATGAGTCTGGGATTACCAATGGGCTACCATGCCCACCCGTCATTTGCATGGACTTCTGGGTATTCACACTTGGTCCTCACATTTGCATACTTCTTTTGGCTTCATTTTAACTTCTGTGTCATATCCCTAGCCCCATGCCTGGTTTTTAAAAAGTGAAATATGAAGGTGGAACTCAGGTCTTCATCCTTACAATATGGGCACTTTATGGACTGAGCCATCTCCACAGCCTCTGGATTCAAGCCTTTTTAGTGACCATATACAAATATTCTCCTTCTTGTCCTAAGCTGCCTCTTTATAGTAACCTTCCAAAGTACTTATTCAAAACCACACTTGCTTTCCACTAGATTATAGTGACTTTGCTGAAGAAAGACTTAGTTTGTAAGATGAAGTCTCCCATCAGAGCCCAGGAAGGCTCTCAGTAGGCAACAGGGGGGTTGCAGTCTAGGCTCAATGACTTTTCATTCCTTTCCAAGGACTGGTCTGTAGCTTTAAGCCCTCCACCCCAGGGGATCCCTGTGGCCTGGTGAACTAGGTAAGAACTGACTGAAAACTCTTTAACTTGGTCTCTCACACAGCCCAGGAGAGGGCTCCTTTGGACTCAAATAACAGAAAGGTCAGCAATCTCCTCTCCCTCTGTCTCTGGAAGGTAAGTGTCTAGAGGAAAAAGGACCACTAGCATGAAAACAAACAAACAAACAAAGAACCAGATGTGCTAGTGAGCCTAACAGTCCCCATGCTGAGGAGGTAGAGACAGCAGCAAGCCTGCAGTTTACTTGGTGTTTAGTGCAAGGGAGTGCTAAGGCATTCCGTGGGTGGAAATATGAGTTTTCTGACAGAATTCCCACCGAAGAGTTAAGGAGCAGCTCTACATTGTCTCCTAGGCCCAGAGCAGGGAGGTCTCCACAGAAAACCTGGGCAAGGTTGTCCCTACCAGCAGCAGAAGTGCTGTCAGCTCTACTCCACGTACCTCAAGTCCCTCTGGCCCAGGCCAGCTGCTGTTCTGCCTTTCTTCTGAGAGAAGTTGACCAGTACCCCCGATAGTGATTTGTTCTCATTAGCTGGGCATGGCAGTATGTGATTATCTGCTAGCAAAGATCTGAGGACAGATTCCGAGAGCCTTATGGGTAGAGGCATGTCCCAGGCATCATCATGTGAGCCTATTAGGGACTGAAGGTACCACATCCCAGCACTAGCTCTGTCAGTGCACCTGGGACGGGTAGGCATGAACACAGCAAGAAGGCTAAGAAGCCATTTTTATTGACCATAGAGAGGGAAGTGTTTGTACTTCCCTTCCACAGAGAGCCCCTGAGTCCTTCTGGCAATTCCCCCTCTGTGTCAGTGGCTACAGAAATATTGTTCAATTTTCAGGTAAAGCAAACAGCTGTCCAAAGAGCATGCCAGAGGGAACTGTATCCGATACAGAGTCAGTAAGCCCACCAGGCAAGGTGCTGGATTGCAGAGATAGAGCATATCTCCTGCCGTGGGCTGTTAAGGGTAGGATATTACTCTATGTCCCCCATTAAATCATAGATACAGCCATTTTATGTGACCACTGTTAACACTGAATGGCTTAAGAGAGCAACCAGTTTGGAGAAAGAAAAGAAAATATTGATATTCGGCAGTTTTATGAGCATGTAAATCAAATCCAAGTCTTGGGTTTTTTAAAGTAAATTATTTATGGTTTGAATTAACTTCTGTGTATTGTTCTCCAATTCTGCCTACATAGACAGCTCAAGTCTTCTATTTTCCTTCATATGCCAACAGTAAAAGAGGTGATGTATTGTTTGACTTTAAACTCTCAGCTACTTATAAATTGGAATGAATGTTTAAAAACTCCCAAGATTGGGAGCTGGGAGAGGCCTCAGTCTGTAAAGTGTTTTGCTACACAAGCATAACTCAGTCTGATCCCCAGAGCCCACATGAAACACCAGGTGCATTTCTGTGTGTTTTACCATAGGGTTATGGGTAGAGGCTGGCAGGTCCCTGGCCAGAGTGTGGAGCACAAATCGAAGCTCCCCAGCTTTTGTGAGAGACTCTGATTCAAAAACTAAGAGGCACAGTGATCGGGGAAACCACCTAAGGTCAGTCTCCTGCCTCCAAATGCATGCTGCATACACACTCACCCAAGCACACACAGCCACACATGTTAGAAATGTATACAAAAGACCAGACTATTTGTATTCAATGAAAAACTTTCCATGTTTATTTAATGTCAACAAGGTAAATTTGGAAAGGTTTTACTGGGCAAAATGCCCTTCGTGCATACACTTTAACTAATAAATTATGGATAGTCTTGATTCTAATTATTTACTTCTTGTGGCATAAATGCCTCCTGCCCAAAACTCAGTGCTAGCTTATGTTTTAATTTTCTCTGAGACTTTATGGTAGCCAACTGTCGTGAAGGATGTGTTGTTTTGTCAATATTGAGTCAAGAAACAATTAAGCCCTATGAAAACATTGACACCCAAAATATTCCATGATGAGAGTCAGGCGCACAGATCTGCGCATCCCCCAAAATAGATGTGTTACCCAGTGCAAAAGTAGATGAAAAAATGCCCTGCAATCTCTGACTGAATCTGAGAATCACCATAGTGATAACATATGTACACCGTGTGACATGTTCAATGATGTGATTGTAACCACCAGCCTGCTATATCCTTGCTGTAGATGGCCATGCCCCAGTTGTTGAGCTTCATAGGTGTATGTTTAGAAATTTCATATTGAATGACTGAAGGAGAAAGGGATGCAAACAAGTATACTTTATGTTCTATAGTATCTCAGTATTTACTTGTTTTCATTTGTTCTTTTATTTGTGCATGTGTTTCTGTATGAGTGTGTGTGTGTGTGTGTGTGTGTGTGTGTGTATGTGTGTAGAGAGAGATGTCTGCCAGTATGACTGTACAAAAAGAACAAAAGATGATATCAGATATCATATCTTCTCTATCATGTTCTGCATACTCCTTTGAGACATGGTCTCTCCCTACACTGGGAGTTTACTTTTCCTGGCTAGGCTAGAAGCCAGCAAGCACCATCAGTTTTTCCATCTCCACCCACCTTGGAGCTGAGGATGCAGGTGTTTACATGCATATCCTATTCCTTATTCGAGTGTTGGGAATTTGAACTTCAGTACACGTAACTGAGCAGCAATCTCTTAACCACTGAAATATCTCTCGAGGCCAGTGGACCTCAACCTTCCTAATGCTATAGCCCTTTAATATAGCTCCTGTTGTGGTGACCCCCTACCCATAAAATTATTTTTATTGCTACTTCATAACTGTAATTTTGCTTCTGTTATGAATTGTAGTGTAAAGATCTGTATTTTCCAATGGCCTTAGGTTTCCCCTGTAAAAGAGTCATTGGACTCCCAAAGGAACCATGACCTACAGGATGAAAACCACTGTTCTAGGTCCTTAGCTTTGCTACTAATGTTTATCAGATTCAGTTAGGCAGGCAATGGTTTATAATATGTAGTTTACACATACACATACAGTATCATACAAATCATATTGTATATACAGCATGTATAACTAATTAACTTCTAAATCTCAATATTGATTTTGAAGAAAAGATCTCCCTATGTAGTCTAGGTTGGGCTTGAACTTGGAATCTTGCCTCAGTCACCTCAGGGTTAGGTCTATGAGCATAGACCACTAAACATTGCCTGCTTACTTTAGTTAATTGTAATAAATTTTATCAAGGGTATCCATATGGTACATAGCTTCAAGGTGATACTGAAGGTTAGCATTAGACATCCCTTATTGTGTTTTTAAACCTTCAATAAAAATATGATCTTAATACATACATTGAGAAATGCTGAAGAACTATGTGGAGGGCTTGCCGGATCTTTGAAAACTCAGAGACACACTGTTAGGTTTACACATGATTTTAGCGTGATTAACATTACATGCTTTCCCCTCTAGTAGGCACCGAAATGGACTGGAATGCCAATGTTGGCTTAGCTTAATTATGATTCTTGTCTTTGGTTGAAGAGGAATATAGCATTCTCTGGGTCCCAAGTTGCTTGAAGAAAATTAGAATTCTGTTAAGATATTAGTGATGGCTCAGGCTAGGAGTCCCCTGATACAGTGCCTGCCTCGCATGTGTAAAGCCCTGGAATCCATCCCAGCATGACATTCGAGGTGTGGTGGTACCTGCCTGTAATCCCAGGTCAGAAGCTCAAGGTCATTTTTGTCTACATGGGGAGTTCTAGACAGGCAGATATACATATCAACCTTGCCTCATATACAATATAATGTTGAGAATGTTGTAAGAAACTCAGAATAATAGTAACTCTGGTACCTATTCAGTGGAAGTACAGCAGCAGACAGTAGAAACCATGACAAGATTAGCACAAAGCCTTCTCTGTCTTTCTACCTAAATATGCTTTATGATGCTTGTTGTCAAGAGAGCGCTGTTGTGCCAGCAATCATTTTTTAAATTATGATATATGAATAATACAAGGTAGTAGGTTTTGCTATAGCATTTCTTCCATGTACAGAACACACGTTTTGATGATGATCATCTCCTTGTTCTATCTTGTCCCTTTTCCTCCGTCTTATTGATCTTCTTTCTCTTCTCAAATAGCCCTTCATCTAATTCCATGTCCTTATTAAAAATATTGATTCCACACATGAGAGAAAACATGCTATTTTATCTTTTCTGTGTCTGAATTATTTTGTTTAACATTCTATCCAATTTTTTTACTACCAACAAGATTTCATACTTTATGGATGAATAATATTCCATTGTGGTTTTATTCATTTGATAGATAACAAGACTGACTTCATAATCTTTTCATAGCATATGTGCAGGCTACTTGATTGTTTGGTCCCTTGAGGGTATCACCATGAGCTGTATAGCTGGGTTCTGTCCGTCACCACTTTTAGGCCCCACACGGAAGGAAGGAGTGGTAATATGCCTCCTTTCTTCTTACAGACTCTACTAGACCCAAGAAAAATAGTCTGCTTATATCTTGCTAGTTAGAACTATGTCATATGGGAAGAAAGGAGAGCTGGGATGTGCCCAGTCCCCAAAGTCAAAGATGGGATTTTTCTACTGTGGAATAACTTAACAACTACCAGGTTCTATTATAAGTGGCAAACACTAGAGAGAGATGTAGGGGAAGACAGAGGAGCACAATGGGCCACGCAGGAAATGGATGCCCTATTCTCATCTGTGTAGCTTAGTAAGACAGGTAAGGAATAGAAGTATCAACAGAGATAATTACCAGTGATGCAGGAAACTGTGCACAGATCATTAGGATGGGCTCTCTTGCTGCTTATTTTTGTAGCTTTTGTGGAATATATATGGAAAGAGATTATTTCCCCAAATATGGAAATGTGAAAATCAAGGTATGAATTTTCTTCTCAGCTGAATCATCGTAATTGGCCACAGGGTCATGTTTGGATACAGTAAAATATTACCCAGAAGGACATGCTTGTTATGCAGAGAAAGATCTTTTATGGGTAGAGGGGAAAGGACTACAAGGGGCTCATTACAGGCTGGAAGCTGTGAAGGACTTGTTAAATGAACATGCATTCATAGTCTGTTATAACCAACTACTTCCTTCCTTTTTATAGGTAGCCAACCAGGTTGTTCGAGCTCTACTTACTCAAAAGGTAGGTTCACTTTCTACCTTTTCCTTGAAGTACTAATGTGAATGGAGTACCCATTACACTGCCAAACCAAGGAACCAGGACCATAGATGTAGTGGAACTTTGCTGTTTGTTTACTTAGGCTATAGCTGCAAGTGTGTGTGTTGCATAAAAAGTAATATCAACACATAGCTAATTTATTCATACAATTTAAGCTCTTGAGAAAGTGAAAGGAAGCTAACCTAGTTTCACTTCTGTTGCTGTGACACATAGTCTGAAAAAAATCAAAGCAAGTATTTATTTGGCTTAAAATTCCTGATTACAGCCCAGTGTAGAGAAGTCAAGGCAGGAACTGACATTATTATATCCACAGTCAACAGCAGAGAAAGTAAAGACATGGTTTCTTGCTTCCTTGCTCTCAGCTAGCTTTGTCCTTTCTTTTACTTCGGGGTCCCTGTCTAGGGAATGGTACTGCCCACAGTAGGCTGGAATATGTCACTTAGAAATTAAGACAGAACACCATAAATATGCACTCAGACCACCCTAATTTAAACAATTCATCATTAAGACTCTCTTCCCAGATGACTCTATGTTGGATCAAGTTAAGAATTACACTGACCAGCACAGAAACGTTTTAAAAATGAAAGATTTTCAGTTCCCAAAAGGAATAGCAGACTCCTGGTTTTATGTTGAGAAGCAAACTAAAGAAGTTGGTGAGTCTTTCTAGCTCCTAGGACAAGAGCGTTGTTTGGGGGACAGCATTCAAAGGGGCCTTGAACTCAACAAGTGGTCTTTGAGATTACGAAAGTATTCTAATTCCCTAAAGCCTGAATCCTTTTTCTATGGAGTGGGCACGTAGATGACACCCTTTTATCTCAAGATCATAAGGGAAATCCGAGATAAGAAGATAGGAAGAGTTACTTGACTGTTATTTTGGAGTCAATGCAAAATAAACATAATCTCTCTTATCTCTCCAGCTGTCTCTGCATTCAATCTCCACACATAGGACCTCAGAGTCAGAACTATTTATGAGTTATCTTCCACATTGTGACAGAATATCTGACCAAAGAAACTTGAGGAAAGATGGTTTACTTTGGCTTCCAGTTCAAGTATTCAGTCTATCAAGAGGCAGAAATAATAGCAGAGAGAATATAAAGCAGCTGGTAACAATGTATCCACAGGCAGGGCTTGGAGCAACTGGTCACATTGTATCCATAGCCAGGGATTAGAGCATATGGTCACATTGTATCTGCAGACAGGGATTAGGGAGTTGAGTGCTGGCCCTGGGCTTGCTTTCTCCTTCATATAAAGCCCAGGACCCTGCTCATGGAATGGTTATCCTGTATGTAGTCTTCCCAGATCGATATTCTCAGTCTAGAAACCTTCTCACAGACATTTTGAAAGGCTTATTTCGTAGATGATTCTAGATCCTGTCAAGTAGACAGTCTATATTAACCATGGGAATCACAGCCAGAGTGAGTAAATACATGTTTGCTCAGATTTGACAGATTTGGTACATTTTATTCAGTGATTCTTATCCTAGCCACTTCTCACTGAGTCTAAACTCTAGTTCCCTCAAATTTTGTTTATTCTAACAATTTCTTCAAAGTATAAACTTTTCTAAAAGATTCCCAGCTTCTATAGCATCCCCTGAAGTGTATGACTGTGAAGAACCAAGTAATTTGTGCTACTGAGTCTTAATAGAAAAGAAATTTATCAGGCATCTACCCTGTCTCACAGATATTCTTAAATTTTATTTATATTTATACTGCACAGAAACTAGGACAGTATTTTTGCTAGACCTCTGTAACTTTTCCTTTAGCAAGTATTTATTAACTATTTCACATTGATATCAACATCATGTAAATAAAGACATCCATGTATGTTATTTAGAGTTGGGTTCTGTTGTAAGGAACAGATTTGTAAAATAGTGATGGCTGACGTGAGCTGAAAGACTCTTTTTCAGTAGTAAGCCACTAGGTAGTCAATGTAGTATTATAGCTCTGAGTCCATAATGTCTCTGACTCCTCTCATTTTTTTCCTGTGTGATGAAGCCACAATTCCAGTTCTGACTAAAGGTCCAAGATAGCTCCTTTAGCTCCAGTCATTTGTGCTGCTGCATTCCAATCATCAGAATAAAAAAAAAAAATGAAGTTTGTAGAGGGTAGAATACCACCTATCCTAAAAACAAACAAAACCATTACATGCATTATTTACTTACTATCTGTCTGTATTCGTGGGTGTGTACGTACGTCAGCATGAATATGTACATCAGAGATTCTCTCCTTCCGCCATGTGAGTACTGGTTTAAAAATTATCCACTGAGCCACCTTACTAGCCCCAGCTCTTTTGTAAGATGATATCTAGAAGCTTCCAAAGGTCATGAGTCTATCTCCTTGAAAAGATTTTCATCACAGAGCTACACCTAAGAAAACTGGTAAATGGGCCTTCACTATAGGTAGATATCCAGAAAAACTACAGGTTGTTCTTTTACTGTGGAAGAAGGTAAAAATAAGATGCTCTTGGATAAACCATATTTCTGCCACAGTGTGCATAGATAGCCCTGCCTCTTGAAACCTTTCCTTTCTTGGTTACTCTGTGCTCACTTTATTCCACAGCAAAGGGAGAGCCTCGCAGCCCTGTGTGAAGCCTCGGAAACACTTCTTCCTGTCTCTTTAATGGTGCCTCAGGGTCTGGTGCCGTGCAGAAGAAAGCAGGGTCCTTAGGTCAGCCACCAAAAACTAGCCACACAAATCCAAGTAACAGCTGGTAAACACATCCATCTACTGCAGTGAGGATGGATTTTTTTAGGCATACAGAGAAGAGCTACCAAGGGACAGCATGCCCTAAGAATTTCACCAAACAGGAAGCCATGTAGCAGTTTCTGGAGAGTCCAAGGGGTCACATTCTGTTAAATATGCACCTCCTGGTTTCTACAGGACCCTAAAATTGCTTCAAAAAGACAGCTGTTTCTCTTCAGTTATAAACAGAACGGAGCTGAGGATATAACTTGGTGGGTAGAGGGCTTATCTAGTGTAAGCTTATCTAGAGGGCTTATCTACTGGTCTCCATTCTCAGTACTGCATAAGCATGACTCAGTGGCACAAGATTTGAAGTCCCCACAGACAGGAGAGGGAGCAGGAAAATCTGAAGTTCAAGGTCATTCTAGAATGCTTAGGGATCTTGGGCTACAGAAGACCACCTCACAGAGAAGATAATTTTGGGGGGAAATAAATGCAATGAGAAAATTAATTCCAAAGGCAGATGTAGTTGGCACAGGTGATATGACAGAAATTGTCAGTGATTTCTGTCTGTCATTTTTCTCTCTCTTTTTCTCAAATGCCCACATGCATATGCATGTGTGCAAACACATACACAGACATACACACACACACACAGACACACACACATGCACCATGAATAATTTAAAATAAAACAAAAATGTAAAAGCAACTACATCATTCACCTATAACATCAAACAAGGATGTGTGGTGCATGTGTGTGTGCGTTCGAGCATGTGTGTGTGTGTTGTGCATGTGTGTGTTAATGCAGTGCCCTAGTCCAGAATGTATTGAATCACTGGGAACTAGAGTTACAGGGAATTATGAGTTGACTAAAATGGGTGCTGGGAGCTAAACTTGGTCTTCTGGAAGAGCATATACTGTTAACCACTGAGTCATCTCTATAGGCCTAAATGATCCAGTTTTAAGATGTGTCGTGTCTTATGATACACAAAAGCCTCTCTCCCATGCCTTCTATTTTAGTCAAGAGCAATCCAAAACCAATATTAGTCTTAGCAAGAATTATTCAGACCAACACTCAGGTGAAACAACCCAGCCATACCCACAAGAAGGTCTGGCACGTGAATAGCACAGAGCCATCTCCCTCCCACCATGCACTGGGCTGGACAATCAAATTGTCCCCAGGCTTCATGCCTGTGTTCCCACTGATTAACCTTCACTGTTCCTTAAATAATACAAGTGGTCACTGAAGTTCAGGTGTTTGTATAAAAAACTCTCGTAGAGGGTGGAGAGATGGCCCAGTGGGAAAAGGCACTTGCAGCCAAGCCTGATGACCAAGTTCAGTTACCCGGACCACTTGGTGGAAGGAGAGACATGTCTCCTATTGTCCTCTGACTTACACCCATACACTGTACACACAGCCATCCAAAGAGTGTGAAAATAAAAACTCAGCAGAAACTATCTTCATTTCTGTTATCTTACCCACCTGAAGAACTGCCTCGCTTTGCCCCTGTGCTGCTGGGCACTCAGCACACTGTGACCTCATGCTCCTCTCTCTCCCTACAAACTGATACCGCTCTGTGTGCATTCCCTGTCACCTCCTTTGAGTCAGAATGCTTGTGTTTTCCCAGCCGATGGGCACTATTAATATTTATCTGCCCCACAGTCGGTTTTATTAATTACTTAATTAGTAGTAGTGAAAACAATTAGCGTTGAGAGCAGAGAGTGTTATGTGCATGCTGGCAACAGAAATTAGCATAAGTGATAGGCGGAGGTTGAATGACTTAAAAAAAAAAAATGGTGGAGTGTCCGTGCACAGAATACACGCTTCTGCTCTCTGGACTGTCTTCCTAGGGTCTTCATTCCAAGCACACATCTGGGGACATGGATCAGCTAGAAACATTGTATGCGTGGGCTTCATACACTTAACCAGAAAAGATGAAAGAGTATGCAGTGTACAGGGTGCAATGCTCAGAAAGATTTCTTTGCCCCCATAAACAGAAGCCATGCTTCAGAGATGATGGTGCCTGTTCACACTAAGCCTCAGCAGCCCTGTATCTCTAGAAGCCAAGGTTGATATGGAACAGGCTTCTAACAACTATCAAGTCAGCCAGGTATGCCCAAGCTGTGTGAGCTGCCTATGTCCCAAGATAGCTGTGAACACTATGTGACAAACTCACATCACAATGTCAGAAGGTTAGATATGGCTGAAGAGATGGCTCACTAGATAAAATGTTTGCCTCTCAAACATGTGCACATGTGTTCATATGTCCAGGACCATTTTAAGGCTGAACATGGTAATGTACGCTTTATAACCTGAGCATCCTTTGATGAGACTGAAGGCAAAGAGAATTCCGAGAAGCTCTAGGACCAGTCAAGGTCAGCAGCAGGCAATGCAACCCTGTCTTAAGGAACATGGAAAGTGAGGAACAACAACCCAGGTGGTCCTCTGATCTCCATGCACATGTGTGTATGCCAACAAGCACACATGAGCATCACACACACACACACACACACCCCTCATATCATACATACTCACACAAAGTCTTTTAATAAAGGTGGGTCACCCATGAGTTCTGGAAAACATCACATTGCTGCCAACTGGTACTCTCCCTACCTTTCAGGAACTATGTGAGCCCATCATTGTCCATGGCAGAGAATAGGTATGCACCCACCTGACTTGCTGACAAACCTGAGTTCTCTGTATTATGCAGGTTACCAGGGGATTTGACAGCATCATCACCTCTAACATTTATAACAAACACAACAAATAAACACAAACATCTACTACGCTCGTACTGTATTCAGTGGTGCATTAAAAGAAAGTGAGAGAGAGTGGAAAAAGGACTATACTTGTGTTGTGGCTTTTCTACTTATGAATGTGTCAGTTAGCTGACAAGACAGGTCTACAGAAGAAGATGACAGGACACAAAGTACTTTATGCTTAGAGTTACAGCAGAGGCACTTGGGGACTTGATGGGGTCTAAACAAGGGAACAGTCACCGTGGGTGCCAGGTGAGGTGTCCAAAAAAGGACATTTAAACTATTGTCAGATATTCCAATAGCACATTGGAAACTGCTCTTAGAAGCAGCAGTGGATAGACCTTGAAATGTAGGAAGAGGCCAGATTCTGAAGAGTCTTGAATCTGAGCTGTAAGTTTGGATCTTATCAGAGAGACTGGTATCGCAGCCTGGGAGGGAGGCAGCCCTACTGTGGAGTCCCCAAAGGCCCTATTCATCAGCTCCCCTGACCATGAGCTGGGGAAAAGGTCTTGGAACGACTTGAACTATTGAAAGCAATTGCTCCCAACAGTGGCACAGAAGGGATAACTGTGTTCCCTGCCTGGGACTGAGCCCAAAGTTGTCCAGACAACCTGTTGAAGGACAGGCAAGATACAGTGGTAGTTTAAATGCCTTTACTTGTGACTAGACAAATGGCTCAGTCAAATAAAATGCTTCCCTTGCAAGCATAAGGAACTTAACCCCAGAACGCAATGATCTAAGACTCCTCTTCCTCTGACCAAGTTTCCTGGGTGGTACTCTAGAAAACAAGGTATAGAGAAAAACACACACACACACAATGGGGGCTGGTAAGGTGATGAGGTGGCTAAAAATGTGCACTGTCCAATCATGAGGATCTGGGTTTCTTTGATCCTTAAGACTGTGTAAACAGATGGGCATAGCTATGCCTGTAGCCCCAGAGCTGCGGGGAACAGAAATAGGAGCATTATTGGGATTTGCTAGTAGGATACCCTTTGTCCTGTTTGGTCTTCCACCACACACACAAACAAACACACACAAATACACAAAAACATTGAAGTGGATAGCACCTAAAGAACAACACCCAAAGTTGCCCTCATTCCTTTACATACATGAAGTTTATATATCTGCATACAAGTGCTCATATATCTGCATTTGTACATATTCGTGCATACACATGAAAGCACACACACATGCACACATAACACACTACACACACGGGACACACATGAGAGACAAACATATACACATATAGACACACAGACACATACACACACACAGACACACACAAACACACACCTTCATTCAGAGGCACTCCTTTCCACTAAATGCATCAGAGACTACGTAGTCACAATGCTGAGAATCTCAACTCATTTCCCTAAATGACACTGGCGGATCCATCTAAAGTGCTAGCTCCTTTAGTTCATCGGTTCTCTAGTCATTGTAAAAATACTATTGTCCTTGTGGTTTGTTCTTTATGATTGCTTTTATGAAGACATCAAAAAAGCATAATATATAGGTAGAAACGTAAATTGACTTTATATCACTAAGATTTACCGCCTTCAAAAATAGGGGACTGCATTAATGCATTTCTGATTTCAAGGTGCTTTATTTATTTATTTTTGTACAATTGGTCTTCCCTGAACATAACAATTCCATCAGACAATGGTCCATGGAAGAAAATGTTGTTCGTGACTTATTTTTCTGGAGGCTTTGAAGAACAGAATGATAGCTTTTCCTAATGTGTCTGAAGTATCATGCAAAATACAGCTGTAATATGCAAAGGCATCTTTTGGTCAGACTTTCTTTTCTCTCTTCGTGTGTTTTTGTAGGATCTAAGAGAGGAATGTGTAAAGTTGAAAACAAGAGTGTTTGACTTGGAGCAACAGAACCGAGCGCTCAGCATCCTGTTCCAACAGCGAGTCAGGCCAGCTTCTGATGTGCTCCTCCAGGTATGTGTTTATGTGGAAAACAGCCTTTGCTCCTAAAAAGCTCTTGACAGGAAGCTGCTTGCATTCAAAGCTTGCCAGCCTCTCCAGGTATAAGGCATATTGCACAAAATCCCAGTGCCAAACTGTCTCAGGTGGTGTCCTTAAAAGTGACTGTCTCTCAAATTCTCTACTTTGGAAAGTTACATTCTCATAAGGAAAATCTCCAAAGAAGAGTACACAGGCAAAGGAAAGATGAGATGTGTCCATCCTCTGGGCTGGAGAGATGCCACAGCTGCAGTCTGCTAAGTGCTTGACTTGCAAGCATTACCACCTGGGCTTAATCCCCAGAATGTATATTTGAAAAGCCAGGTGTGGTGGCATATGCTTCTAATCCCAGAGCCAGGGAGGAAGAGAATGGTGGCTCTTTGTCCAGCCAATCTTGCCAAATGTTGAGTTCCAGATAAAAGCAAGAGACTCTGTCTCCTATAACAAGGATGGAGTCATAAAGAACAACACCTAAGGCTGGCCTCTGGCCTCTACATCCAAGTGTATATGTATGCACACTTGAATGTAGTAGAAGTTGTTATTTAAGTCAGCCTCTGGTGTTGGGCGCCAATTTGTAGCAGAGGAAATTATTTAAACCCCAAATTTGTCACTGTAAGTCTCCTACCCGAACGAGACCAGTAAAGGAAGACACAACTCGATAATTATGGTATAAATAGCATGCCTAGATTGGGCAGATTTACCACTACACTACTCTAATCCCTGGCTATGAGATCCCTTATAACTTGCGGTTCATCCAGGCCATGTGGTTGGTTGTTCACCATCGTCGGCTTCCTTCTACCGCCAACTTCCTTCTGCCTGCTTCCTCCTGCTTCTACCTTTGCTTCTCCTTCTCCCATCAACTCCCCTGCTTCTGCTCTGCCTTTTATATCGAATTCCTCTCACTCTCTCCTCCCCTAGGCCTTTTTCTCCGCCTCCCCTTCTACTGCCCAATCTCTGGCTCTAGCCTTTATTTTACAGGTTTTGATTGGACAGAAGGTTTACATCACCTGTGTACAGATTCAATCATCCTCTGCAGCCCCTCCCAGAAGGATGGAAATAGGATCAAAATACAAGGCTGGGGCTATCCACAACACTTGAACACACACACACACATGCATGCATACACACCAGGAATACATACAAATTAGATAAAGCTAAAGCTAACTTCCTGTGCTCCACTAGAAACATACCAAGGAGTAAAAAACCTTGCACACACTACATTGGACAGTATATAAGTAGATCATTCCCATCGTCTTTGGACATTCTCCTTGAGGTGTGTTCTCAGTGGTTGAGTTCCTCATCTATTCTCTGCATTTTGGCATAAACATCTCAGTAGGCCTCTCTGGAATCATGAGAAGCTGTAGCTCATAGAATGAAACAGTTAGTAAAATAGTAACAAGAGTTAGCCCCACCCCTAATTTCAAATAGGAGAGCTCTTTGAATTACAAAGTAAATCTCATTTCAGAAATTAATTTCCTCTCTGCTTTAGCTGTTGGAACATAATTTATAATTTATGGCTCAAAAGTTGTTGGCAGGCCACAGGGAGAAACCGTGTGTCTCCATTTTGTTTCCTGGACCCGACCACCATCAGTGTTTGTCATTGGGGATCATGAGTTTGTGGGAAGCTCCATTTCTTTTGCAGTTTTACAATTAAGACCTGATATTGTAATTACATTTAACAGCTGTTGCCTGCTCATGAATTTTTCTGTTTTGCTTGCTCTAACTCAAGGCTCTTCTAGAACAGTGTTTAAGGATCTACAGTCCCTGTTTATAAATCCTGGTGGATTATTTATAGAATAAACACATATGTCAGAGACAATTCAGCTTTTACATTGGCCCTCATAAATAGGGCAGATGATCAGACTATCCACAGACCTTGTGCTCTATTCATTAGGTGTTAGTTATCAAAGGTTATATGCCTCACCAAGGAATTTACACTTCATGAGCCATCTGCAATAAGGGATTCTTGCTAAAGGTGGCCTGTGTCTTAATTTGCTTTTCTACTGTTATGGTAAAGACTATGTCCAAAAACAACTTTCGTCTTTTTTTTATAAATTTCACCTCTCAGTTGTGGTTCATCATGAAGGGAAGTCAGTGCCAAAATTCAAGGCAGGAACTCTGGAAGCAAGAACTGAAGCAGAGGTCAAGAGGAACCCTGTTTGCTGGTTTGCTCCTCATGGCTTGCTAAGCTATCTTATAGAACTCAGGACTAACAGCCCACAATGTGGTTGGCCTTTCTGCATCAGTCATTAATCATAACAATACCCTATAGATATCAATCTTACAGAAACATTTTCTCAATTAAGATTCCTTCTTCCCAGATGTGATGTCAAGTTGACAGCCATGACAGGCTGTTAAGAGACCCATGAAAAACAATGATAGAATATAATGACTCCTGAGATGATTAACGTTAACTTTCCACTTGTTAGAACCTACAAGTAGTTGGGAACATAGTCTCAGTGAGGGACTATCTAGATCATGTTGGTCTATGAGGCTGTCTGTAGTGGATTGTCTTCATTGCTTTAATGTGGGAAAACCCAGTCCACTGTGGGCGGCACCATTCCATTGGTTTAGTCCTTGGATTTTATAATAGAGGAATCTAGCTGAGAATAGAGCATGTATACATTCATTGTTCTTGACTGTGGATGTGATGTGACTAGGTCCCTCAATGTCCTGACATGATTGCCCTGCAATAATGGACTGTAGCCTGGAATTACAGGCAGAGTAAATTCATTCTTTCCTAAATTGCTTTTTTGTCAAGATATTTTACCACAGCAACAGAAATGAAGGTAGAACACCTGCTGTCTAACACCTGTGTGTCATAGTCATATTTAGAGGAAGTAGGGAGGATTTGCTGTTGATCTGTTCATTATTTTACTCACAACATAGTTTTCTGATTTTACTTTGGGGATTAAGTGAGAACATGTACTCACCATGGAGATAAAAGAGAAACCACCTGAGCTTGCTTTTCACCTTTTGACACTCGGTAATTATTTGTTGAATAGGATAATGAATAAGCAGTAAATCCAGCTTGAGCGTTGGGAGGTTGATTTGCATAAACATAAGGGAACTTTGTGCTCTTTCTTTTTCTGAAAATTTCTCATTTTATATGGATGCCTGATATCCTGTGTAGCTGTGAAGAGTGTGTGAATAGGCTTTGTGAGAAGGTACAACAAACTGACCAGTGTATACCTGGCAGTAAAAACTACAGACCCTACAACTGCTCCCTGGGGTCTCTGGAGGAAGTTCTCCCATGGGATATCAAGTCATTTCCTATATGTTTAGGAAACTGTTTAAATTTTCTTCTGAAGAAGACAGCTCAACAATTCTTAACCATTTGATGTAGCCGCCCCAAAGACAATATAGAAAGATGGCGGTTAGATTCATGGTGACTTAGTAAGATAAATTGTAAGTGTCAGGAAAAGGCATTTGTAAGTCACAGCCAAGTAAAATGATAAAAGGATAGATCTAAGAATTAGCTGACAGGTGCTAGTAACTTATAAATAGAGCAGGGTAATGAGGCACAGTGGTGCCTGCCTTCAGTCACAGCAGTCAGGAGGCTGAGGCAGGAGAATCATTGATCTCAGGATATCAAGGGCATCTTAGGGGGTCTCCTGAACTAGATTTAAAAACTACTTCACTCCAGAAATCACGCCAAACTGAATCAGAGAAAGCTCATACAAGTCCACGTTTTAAATTTGGCTTTGTGCTCACAGCTTTCACATGACAGTTGTGTTCATATCGGTGATGTGCTTCTTTAACTTTGTGGTATCACTATGTTTTTTATTCAGATAACAATCAAAGTAAATTCTAAAGAACTGAGAAGTTAGTGTAGAAAATAAACTCCCAAAGTTGTCATGTCAGGGGCTGACACCTCAGTCCTGTCTGACTCTATGAATAGCCCTAGCTAGATGAGTTAGTGGACAGTGTCTCTTCTGGAAAGTCACAGAACAACACTGTTTACTTCATAACTGCTGACCACTGTGTAGGGCTCCCTGTCAGTTACCCAGCGTCCTCTCATCCATCGGGTTAGAAGTTCACCAACAATGAATTATTTCAGTAACTCAGTTTGTACATAGAGTACACATCATGGTATTTATGGAATTCCATAATTTCATAACGTGGGGCTGGCAAAATGGCTGACCCTGACAATCTGGCTTCAATCCCTAGAACCCACATAGTAGAAAAACAGATTGAGTTCCCCAACTTGCCCACAGATCTTTATATATTATGTACTGTGATTCAGCTGCCCCCACAAAAAAAGGTTTTAAAATTAAAATTGTAATTTTATACAAACTGTATTATCTAATGAACTATGGTGGGTATCAATGATTTATTTTTGTAAAACAAATCCCAGTGTTTCCAACTATGCTATAAAGGCAAATAGAACCAAGGAGTTCAGGATTGTACTAAATATTGGTGTCTAACTATAACAAAATTACAGGCAGTAGTGAATTATATTAAATGTAGGGGATTCTGCATTGAACTGCTCCTCAAATATTTGTTAGCTTTCTTATTTGTTGGCTTTTGTTTGTTAAGGAATGATGTATTGACTCATGGGCTGTATACATGGGACAAGCACTCTACCACTGAGCTGGATCCCAGATCCTCAAATGGTTCTAAAGGAAGACTCCAACAATAAGGTCTATAAACAAGAACCCATCTTTGGTTATAACCAAAATGTAACTGAACAGAATGCAGAAATCACCATGTTACATCACATACTGGTAAATTCAGAGCTTGTGCTGATCTGATCTTTTCCAATCCTATGAGATAGGGCTGAGTACTGGCTCATTGTGTACATTGAGTACATGGGGATACAGGTGGAGAGAAGCTAAGTCACAGGGGGAGGCTTCAATTTGGAAAGCCAATGAAACTGGTTTCATCAGTACTCAGTTTGGCCTCCATTTGGTTTTCCCTGTTTAGGGACTTCTGAATAAGCAAAAGAGCTATAGTATGCATGTGTGTGTGTGTGTGTGTGTGTGTGTGTGTGTGTGTGTGTGCGCGCGCGCGTGTGTGTCTGTGTGTGAGCATGGCAGCCAAAGGATAATCTCAGCTGTCTCTCTCTACCATACTTTTTGAGCCAAGGTATCTTCTAGGCCTAGAACTCATCAAGTAGAATTGGTAGTTAGCATGGGGATCTACCTTTCTGCTTCTCCAGCACTGGGATTACAATTGCACACATTACTGCTCATGGATTCCTTTCCATTGTGACTAATGTTTGAACTCGTGTCTTCATGCTTGCAATGTGAGTATTTTGCCAACAGAACCATCTTGCCTGCCTAAAGACTATGATTTAGATTCCCATTCTAAGTGATGAACAGGCCCACATGTGATCCAGATGCATCACAAATCTTCCTTGGTACAGTAACAGCAAGGGGACCACATTGTAATAATTTCTAGAAGTTTCCTGCCATCTAACTTTTGCACCTCTCTTCTGTGTTCTGCCTGTGTCACCATTATTCTCACAGGATTTTATTCTCATGTATTCAAACTGAGACAATTATGTTGTTGTTGCTGCTGCTGCTGCTGCTATTGTTGTTGTTCTGTTTTTTGATTGACATTTCAAAGTGTCTTACTGCCCATATCCATATCATGGATATAGAAAGAACGCCATTGTGTCTGTTATTCACACCAAGGAAAAGAGGGTCTGACAGCTTAGAACCAAGGTGTGGACAGTTGTCATTAGTTCTTAACAATACATATTTTAGCTAGTCCTTTTTTTTTTAGTTTATTATTTCAGATGGTATGATGAAACAAAAGGGTCTGAAAATTCTGTATTCATTCTTTTCTTTTATTGTCAACTTGATCACCTAGAAAAAGGGCCCTCAATTGTAGAATTGTGCCTGTCAATTAGTCTGTTAGTATGTCTGCAGGGATTCTCTTGACTATCAAGTATGTTTAGGGTAGTCTGGGCTTAGGCAATTACTAATTTATTTATTTAGGAGGGCCTAGCCCACTCTGGGCATCACCATTCCCTGTGAAGGTGGTACTAGGCTGTGTAAGAAAACTTGCTGAGCTTTAGCCAGAGAGTCAGCCTACCAGCAGCATTCCACCATGGCTCCTGCTTTGATCTCCTTCAGTGATGGACTGGGACCTGAAAGTATAAGCTAAATAAACTGTCCCCCCCCAAAAAAATTACTTTTAGTAATGAAGTAATGTATTATTTACGGTGCTTTTATCACAGCAACAGAAATAAAACCAGGCCACATTCCTTTAATTTTTTTCTTCTCAAAATCCTTATTTCGGGGACATAAATCTGCCAGTCCAGTTTGACAGAGCACTTCACACTCTTCACTGATACCACTTCAAAACCAACACACACCCCTTTCTGATGACAATGCCATACTGCACCCTCTCAGGCATCTTCATAGTCATTGCTGTCCTCGTTACATGTTCCCACTACTAGATACCATACGGGTATTAGTTATCTGTGTCACATGACAGAGCAGTTTATGAGCTTGTATAGAAAAATGGAATTCTGATTTCTTGTGACAGGGGAGAATTTCCTATAAAACCCGATGGACCTTTCTGAAACGGGAGAAATTTAGAAAATGGTCCAGCTTGTTCCCGGGCAGCTGCCATGTTCCCACTGTTCCTGCTCTGACTGAGGGTCTGGCTAGCTAGAACACCAGCCCTGATAGTCATAAGACTTTACCATTGTGGCTGGTACGCCATCAGCTCCATAGAGACCATACCCAAAGCATAGTCTTGGGCCAACCGGTCACCCTCATGGCTCTCTGTTAAGCCCCAGACAATATAGAATGAAGACTCTTATCCTTAAAGATTATCTAGTGGATTTATATATTTAGAAATGCTCAATTAACAAGATGCCTACATAATTAGAATAGTTACCCAATATCTAAGCTTTGATATAAGTTGCTACCCAGGACCGCTCTCTACCCATCTGTCGTCCTCCATGGTTTGCTTCCTCCCTCCTCCTGCTCTTTCTGCTCCTTCTCTCCTCTCAACTCCTCACTCCACCTGCCTCTCATACTGCCCAACACCGAGACTTACTGCAAACACAGTGTAATGTAGTGGGAACTATCCTGCTACACCTTTCTCATCAGTTTCACTTCAGTTCAGCAGTAATCTCTTTGAGGCCAAGAGCTCTCCTCTCAATCTTCTGTTCTGCCTTTTCTACAGGCAATGTCACTATTCATAATACATACATGATTTGTACTTCCTGACTGTTTGCCAGGGCGATCCAACCTTCTTTTCTCTGGATTGGATGACGAAGAATTATTATATTAGATTCATGGATGTTGGCCTAGCACATTTTAAGAGTATATATGTATATACTCTTAATATATATTTATTTTGTGTTTGAATGAGATCTCCCACAGGCTCTAGCTGTGACAGTTCATCCCAGTTGGTGACACTTTGGAGGTTTAGAAGATGTGGCCTTGCTAGAGGAAGCATGTCATTAGGAGTAGGATTTGAGGTTCAAAAGCCAAGTTCCATTTACTCTGTCTGCTTCCTGCTTGTGGTTTAAGGTGTGATCCCTCAGCTCTCAGCCTCCTGTTCCTTCTGCCATGCTGTTCCTACCTTTGTGGACCATCAATCCAAATATACCCTCTTTCTTATATAACTTGCCTTGGTGAACAGTGATTTAGCAATACATCAAACATCCTCCTTCAGGTATGTGCATGGGCATGTGTGCCCTCACACACATGAGCACACAACAGAATCCATCATAAGTACACACCACATACACAAATAGTGATAAATATGATTAATCAGCAAATTGGTTATAGGCAAGGGACATAGAGGACAAAACTGCTTCAGTAGTTGTCGAGTTCAGGCAATGGGAGCTTTCTCTTCCATTGCACCAGACCATTCCTGAGCAAGAAGGAGTCTACAGAAGAAGCCAGAAGTGTCCCCAAAGTTTGGAGCACTTTATGGCTCACACTCTGCCAACATTAGTTTACTTTATGAGTTTCTGGAATGGATCAGCTCTGCCCCTTAGCTACATGAATGCCCATTACAGAAATGTCATCCACCCTGCCGTGTGACTCTGGTGTCTAATTTAGAAAGATTCTCAAGGTTGAAGGGAGGCACAGTTTCCTAGGGTTTGGGGGATGTTGAAATGATGGTGTAGCTGCTGGCAGTGAATCTGCTGTTCAGCGTCATCAGAGGGTTTCGGTGCTCCCATTATGAGTGCCAGTCAGATGTAGAAACATATGGCGAGTGTCCCATCAGGGATACTGCACTCACACACTGAGCACTGAAGGATATTAATTTGTCAGAGGACCAAAAATGGCTTCCCTGTGACATAAGGGACATTGAAGATCACACAGCTCCTCCAGGTCGGGCTTTCAATGACGAGATGACAGGTCGGATCAAGGGAGAACCATAGAGACGATGGGAAAAGATCTTCAGGTATAGGGCAGAAAATGATTTTTTTTTCTGTCTCCATAGCACAGCCAAGACTCTTATTAGACTTGCTTCACCCTTGACTGTGTCATTTTTCTTCCTCTCTCCCCACTGCGCCAAGAATAAATTAGTGTCACTCCATGGAGGACATGGTAGGTTTTCCTTCCCCTGTGCCTTTGTGTCTGCCATTTCTTTGGTCACAGTGCTACACCATCCCAGTCCATCCCAATCCTGTCACTCCTCTTTGTTCTGTTAACTAACCACAGACATCAATATCTTGAGAATTTAATGATCTACAGAAGCACCAAATTACATAGTAAAGGGTCAATCTCTGTATTATCTCAACAAAGCATGTTATAAAATAGCCATGATTTAATGTTGAATGACAACTTTATTATCCTGGAGTCAAAATTAACCCATCTCAAAACTGACAGAATATATGCATAGCTCATATAGGAGAAAAGCCCAGGAACCATACAAAAGGATATCTACCTAGATAACAGTTTTAAAAATTAACTTTTAATTTACATTTTAAATGTACTTAGCATGAAGCAATTAGAAATTTTCAAAGTGTTTAAAATGATAACAAATTAATCAGCCATTGAATTCAAGATACCAGGTCTTCTGGATTTTATTTAAACACTAATAGCCATTTTCTATTGCAGAATAACTCACTTAGATCCTCTAGCTAACGATTTGTATGGATTACATCTTTTGTCATTTCTATAAGCAAATGAAGTTTAAAATAAGATAATATGACCAGGCCAGAGAGATGGCTTGGCAGTTATGTGCTGCTTGTGATGAGGGCCTAAGTTCCATTCCCAGCACCCTCACTGGGTAACTTGCAATTTATAATTCTGGCTCCAGATGAACTCATGGTTTTTTTTTTTTTGGTTTTGGTTTTGGTTTTTTTTTTTTTTTTTTTTTTTTTTGCCTCTGTGGGCAACTGTGTACACACAATTGAAAGAAAACATTTTTTAAAAAATGAATAAAGTTCTATAACAAACCAAAAGTATGTGACCCCCAAGGATTTAGGAAAGAAAGTCCTGTCCCTTGTGCTCCAGGATGAAGCCTGTAGCAGTGATGTGTGGAAGCCTCTGGGATGCTGCCTTGGCAGAAGGAAGTCAAGTTGCAAGGGTCTGCAGAAGACCTAGGGGAGGAAGCCATGCCTCAGAGTGAGGTCAGTGTGTAGGGGAAAGCTTAACTGGAAGCTAGAGGAGCATCCTGTGCAAAGGCAGGAAAGACTGTATCCTCCTCCCTGCGGTCTTCTCTTGGAACCTGTGTGTGCTTCAGGTGCTCTTTTCCCCTCCTCAATCAATGTTGATGTCCTCGTCCTTCTCCCTAAGTCCCAGCCTTTGTTAAATAATATTTTAAAGTATGCTACAAAATGTGTTCTAGCCTGCTGCCCTGATTGCATGTATGTACTGGGGTGTGTGTGTGTGTGTGTGTGTGTATGTGTGTGTGTTTCTGTGTGCACATGCACATGCAGATCTATGTGCATATGTTTACGAACATGTGTGGCCCCAAGGTTGAGGTCAGAAATCATCTTCAATTGCTCCCTCATCTTACTTATTGAGGCAAACTTTCAGTCCATTCCAGAGACTGAGTGTAGAGGCAGTGTTGCCAATCACATTGCTCTGGAGATCTCCTGTCATTACCTTCTGAGGCTGGAATTATAGGAGCCAAACAGCATTTACTTGGGCTTTTGAGGCTCTGAATTCCAGTTCTCAGGCTTGCATGGGACACACTTTACCTGTCTCAGCAGAAATACTATTCATTCTTAAAGCCAATGAGAGGCCCTTTTCTAGATGTTTCTGTGCAGAGACTCGGTGCTGTGCAGTGGTCAGGATGCTTCGCTCTGTTCCACATTCCAGTACACCAACGAAATGCTGGGCTTGCTGTAGGATGTCAGCGCTTCTAGGGAAGGTGGGGGTATTCTGAGACCACGACTCTCTGCTTCATTGATTGAGGCTTTATATTTTCTCAGGGCCAATACCCATGCCACACAAATTTTTGAATCCTCCCACATATAAACAGAAGTAAACCTTGATGGCTGTTGGGTGAATTAATGATCCAGGGAACCTGTGGGATGCGTGTACTGCTTGCTGAGAGGAGGTAGACAGGGATGGCTGCAGAGATGATATAATTGTAGCATAGGTCACAGGGTGGGATGCAAAAGGTCCTTAAGGGACTATCCCTGTGGACTGGGAGAAGGTTCAATTGAAAAAATGTTTGCAATATCAACCAACCAGAGCCCCCAGGGTCTAAACCACCAGCCTGGGAGCGCTTAGGGAGGGACTCATGGCTCCAGCTATATATGCAAGGGAGCTATATATAAGTGGGAGAAGAGATCCTTGGTCCCATGAAGGCTGGACGTCGTGGGGGGTAGTATTCAAGGGTGGGGAGGTGAGGTACAGGGGAGGGTGGGTGGGGGTACACCATCATATAGGCAAGAGTAAGGGGGGAAGGGATAGGGAGTTCCTGGGAGGGAGGGGGGGAAAAGGGGGTAAGGGGAAAACATCTGAAATGTAAATAAAATTCCAATAAGAAAAAAAGAAAAAATGTTTGCCATGCAAGCAAGGAAGGGGTTCTGAGTTCAAACCTCCGAACCCATGTAAAAATGTTGTGTGGTGATACTTGCTTGTAACCCTAGCACTAAGAAGACAGAGAAAGGGTTATCCTTTAAAGGATTGCTGGTAAACTAGATTAGCCTATTTGCTTCAGTGAAAAAGTCTTTCTAAAAAAATAATGGTATCCTGAGGAACAAGAACAGAAGTTAACCCCTCGCCTCCACATGTACAGATACACATGTGCATATGCATACACATGCACCTATGTATACATATGCTGTTTCACATGTAACCCCACACATACACATAGCCCCCGCCTCTCCCCCCACACGAACCATGACCCACATGGAACTTCATATGCACATTCATACACGCATGCATGTTCCTACAACATCACAAGAATTTGGACATGTGAACATGAATTACCTCTGCACACATATACCCGCACACATGAATATGTACAAGCAAAGTCCTGTATCTGACAGATGAGAAGGTAAAGTTCTTCCTTCCATGAAGTCAGGATGATTAGGGGAAATTTTTCTCCTCTTTAAATAAGTTCTGTTTTGTTGTTCTTGCTATTGTTTATTCTATTTTTCAATGTTTTCTTTTGCTGTGTCTCTGCCTAGTGCCTGTATAACCTGGCATAGGGCCTCTATCATAGAATGACTGGCTTCTTGTCTGTATCTGTGAGGAATGGTTTCTTTGGGGCAAGTCTTCAGTCACAGTGACACATGCTGCCTTGCTGCTTCCTGGGTGTGAGTTTGAGTCTGCCCGACCCCAAGTACTCTTTCTGTAAATTTTAAGGTACAAATAGAAGGTATCCACTTTTCTGTTCTTCACAGTCTTGTGAACCTAGGCAACAGCCAAATATGGACAAGTTCCTTTCAGAAGCATAGTTGGTACCACATAAACTGTCATCTCACCAGGAACAGTGAAAATTCTTATGTCCTCCACTCAGGAGCCTCTGCATGCTGTGCCACACAAAGGACTGAGGAAATGGAGCAGTGTACTTGGGTCCACAGGGCCCCTGAAGAGATGTTGGACAGGTGTCACTGATGCTTTACAATTTAAAGGAGTTGAACATTCAAGGCTTTATGTCCATCCTCTCTGACTTTTAATCTTGGCCATTCTTCCAATTTAATTGCTTTGCCACCCTATGGATAGCCTAGTAAAGCTTCTGAGGGGTCACCTGTTCTATGACCTGCCTGTCACTGTCTGCCCTAGTTAGTGATGGTGGAGGTGTTTTTTTTTTTTTATTTTTTTCTTCATTAAAAGCATGATGTGTGTGCTCAGAATACCTGACAAGGCTTTCCAGGCATAATCACAGTACAGCTAGCACATGTGATTTCATTATATTACCTGAAAGTCACTGAGGGACTAGGGATATGGCTTAGTCTGTAAAGTGCTTGCCTTGCAAACCTGAGGGCCTGAGCTTGAGCCCTAGAACTCACATTAAAGTGTTGAATGTGGTGATGCACACTTGTAATCTCAGCTCTGGGGAGAAAGAGGCAAGTAGATCTCTGGGTCTTGCTGGCCAGCAAGACTAACTGAATTGGTAGCTTTAGTAGCCATGGAGAAACCATGTCTCAAAAAAAAACAAAAGAAAACAAACAAACAAACAAACAAAAAAACCATGAACAGTACTTAGAAACAATAGCCAAAGCTGACCTTTGACCTCCACACTCATGCACACATATATAGATGCCCACCACAAAAATTTTACTTAGGATGTGTATGTGGTAGTATAAGGTGGTCCTGAAGACACAGAGATCTGTAACACAGAGTTAGATATAAAGAGCTCATTATTTAACAAGGGGGAGGGGAGATGAATACAGACAGCTATGTGTTGTTTTAGTTCACCTGGCTTTACATGATAAAAATACCCTGATTAAAAAGCAACTTGGCTGGGGAGCAAGGACAGGGTTTACTTTAGCTCACAATTTTAAGTTACATTTCCTCATTTCAGAAAAACTAAGACAGGAACTTGAGGCATCTTGTCACATCTGCAGTCAAGAGCATACATGCATACATGTTCATATTCACTTCACTTTCTCCACGGTTACACAGTTCAGTACCCAAACATAGGGAATAGTGCTGCTTATACTGGGCTGAGGCCTTCTATATAGCTTAGCAATCAAGGCAATCCCACAGTCTAAGCTGATCTAGACAATCTTTGAGACTTTCTTCCCAGGTGATTCAAATTTGGACCAAGTTGACAGTTGACACTGTCACAGTCTATTAAGTGGAAAATATAACAGAAACATTTACCATCATCAGTCTTCAAAGCAAAAAGTGATACCTGGGTGTCTTAGGGTTTCTATTGCGGAGAAGAGTCACCATAACCACTGCAACTCTTATGAATGGAAGCATTTGATTGAGGATGTCTTAAAGTTCAGAGTTTTAGTGCATTATCACCATGGTGGGATGTCTACAGATGCAAACACAGGCAGACACGGTGCTAGAGAAGTAACAAAGAGTTCAACACCTGTATTAGCAGCAAGCAGGAAGAGAGAGTGAGCCCTGGACCTGGCTTGAGCATTTGAGACCTCAAAGCCCATCCCCAGTGACACACTTTCTCCAACAAGACCACACCGCCTAGAGACCAAGTAGTACCACTCTCTTATGACTAAACATTTAAACACTTTGAGCCTATGAGGCCATTCTTATTCAAACCACCACACTGGAATAGTACAAAAAGCCTTCCAGGAGGTAGTAGCAAACTGAACTTTAAAGGAGGAGTTTGAGTTAGAGTTTGGTTCCTAGAGCTCAAATCAGATAACTTACAACCATTTATCACTCAGGCTCCAAGGGGATCCAAAGCCATTGACCTCATGGACACCGTCACTTATATGCTAATTCCCCCCATACCTCAGAGAGACAGAGACAGAGACAGAGAGACAGACAGAGAGACACAGAGAGAGTAAAGTAAATCAGTTTGTAAAAAGAGTGCATTCTGAAAAGCGGTGCTGTAAATTTAGTGTTAATCTCTTATTTTTTGTCTGTATGGCTTGTGAGAGGTATACATATGTGCATATGTTTATAGAGGTTGATATTGGGAGTCTTCCATAATTGTGCCACACCTTATTCATTGAGGCAAGATCTCTCAATCTAAACCACAGCTCAGTAATTTTTCCAGCTTGCTCATGAGCAGTCCCTTGTCAGAGCCTTTTGGACTTCTGTAAGGGCTCTGAGGATCTGAATTCCTGTCCTCACACTTGTATGGTAGGCCCTTTATCCACTGAACCATCTCCCCAGCCTTGTAATCATAATACTGGGATTTATATTCACACAGATCCCAGATCCTGACTTTAATCATATCCGTGCTGTTCGAAAGGTGTTTTATCTTGATTCTGTTT
Organism: Mastomys natalensis; assembly: GCA_021653895.1. NCBI lineage: Eukaryota > Metazoa > Chordata > Mammalia > Rodentia > Muridae > Mastomys > Mastomys natalensis. The sequence continues at coordinate 871,705 of JAJTUV010000152.1, forward strand.
TATCTGGTTTTTCCTTCCAACAGTATCAGATTTACTCATAGAACACTGCCGAAAAACAGGTCCCTGGAGGACGACTGTGTTAGCTTCAGTCTCTATCACTGTGACCTTCAAGAATGAGTCCTTGTGGCTCTTTATTTAAGGAAGAATCCAGTTAGGCTGAATTTAAAACTTGAAAAAAATGGAAGGGTGCTGTGTCCAAATTAGTGTTGGGGTTTTTAATATTAAATCAAAGTTCAAATCTGTTACACAAATCAGCACTATATTTTAATAAACCGAGTGGCTAAAATATAAATTTAAAATATGCACCTTGTAGGAAAACAACATTCAGGCATTATTTTTTTCATATCCACATAAGAAAACCTGATTTTACTGGATTTAGTAAACTTTATGCAGTAAATGTTTATCATGGAAACCTTAAAATTCTCCCCCCCCCCCCGCCCAGTAAAAATTTGTTATTGAGCATTCCATTCTTATGAATTTTGGATAAATGTAAGGACTTGGAAATTGACAGTAAGGCCAGCAATTTCAGGAGGGAAGGGGATGTTGGATTTGTTTTTCCTTTTTAATGGCCTCTTACAATTCAAACTGGCCTCAAAAGCACAAACACCCCCACTCCCCACTAACACGTTGGAGGCCCAGGTCAAATTCTCCAAAGTTGGTGGCAATCCTTGGGTAAATGAGGTGATGGATCCCTCCTGTGGTACAGGAGAGAAGTCTCCATTGCTAGTTGTTTTCCTATGGTTGCATCTCAGCTGACCGTGCTGTCTTTAAAGTACGGATCCATTCCTTACACTGGTCACTCTCTGAGCGTCAATCACTCTCAGCCTGTCTGCAAATGAACAATTAAAATGGTAAAGGATTTCGGAGATGGTGCAGTCAGTGAAGTACGTGCCTTGCACTATTGAGGGCCTCAGTTCTATCCCCAGAGCACACATTTCAAAAGCCAGATCTGTGCATGTATGTGTCTCTGTGATCCCAGGAGAAACAGGTGAATTCCTGGGTCTTACTGGCCAGTCAGCTTAGCCTGTTTGTTGAGCTCCAGACCAGTGAGAGACCCTATATCAAAAATACATGGAGGGCCCCTGAGAAATGATATTTGGAATGGTCCTCTGGTGCACACACACCCCACAAAAAAGCAGGCATACCTGTCAATCTGTCAGAAAAACACTGAAAAGCTGCATGAAGGCTTACTGGAAAGAAGATTATTTCCCTGCGTGTCACAGGTCCTCTGATTCCTAGTGACCAGAAACAGTGTCATCTTTGACCCTATAGCATCCTAACTTCCAGCCATATACTGTTACCCCCATCTTTGTCCAGTCCTCCCTTACAGATGGTAAATCAAAAGAACCAATAATTTACTTACCTATAACATTATGCAAAACGGGCAGAACTGGAGAATGCATGAAGGGTGCCATTGGAAAAGCAGTCTGTGTGGTTGTCTGATTGGCCTGGACTGGACTGAGGCTTCACTATGTTTTTCTGAAATCATGTAGAATAAGGATCAGTCTTGGAATTTTCAAAAGGAATGCTTGGTGGTTGCATCAGTAACATCTGTGGGATAGAGGGATATCTGTCATGGTAAAACACTTGCTTCACAAGGACATGAATTCAAGCCTCAGAACTCACATGAAAGGAATTAGGTGTGGTGGCACACTCCTAGTACTGGAGGGATAGAGGTAGGATGATCCATGGAGTTCGCTAGCCTAGCCTACTTGATGAGTTCCAGGCCAGTGACAGACCATGTCTGAAAAACATACAAACAAACAAAGCAAAACAACCACAAGATAGATGGCAACTGAGAAATGACACCTAAGGTTGTATCCTGGTACACACACACACACACACACACACACACACACACACACACACTTCTCAATCAGATAATTCTATGTGGAATAGCAAGTAGGCCTGTCTGAAAATTCCAGACTTTAATTCCTGCTTTGACTGCCTTCAGTAATGACCTATGACCTGGAATTATAATAAACAATTTTTCCCCAAAAGTTATTTTTTGGACTGGGTATTTGTCACAGCAACAGAAATGAAGCTAGAAATGAACTGAAATGAAACACATACATGTACATCCATACCAACATGCCCAAACATATACACTTCTATATAAACGTGACTATGTGCTAATTTATGTATTATGTATTAAATTATGATAATTGCTTGTTGAGGTCATTCTACCTCTTGTTAGAACAAAATTTATTTCACAGAATTCTTACTTCAGAGTTTTACTGAAGTGGGAGACGGACGCCCATAGAGATTACTCCTTCACCTTCGCCAATCTATTTCACATTCATTGTTTTCTGCCTAAAGAGCCTCCTGCCTGCTACACCATCATTTCTAATGTTCACCTTTATCCCTGTTCCCAGTCCTGGAGAAGAGTGCATATTGCAATAGCTTTCAGCAATTCAACCAATTAAAAGCCATTTAAGGGTCTGTTTGTGCTTGCCAATATGCTTACACTTTGGACAAATTGAATTAAATATATTTGGTTGGTGTCCTAATAATCTGTTACAGACAACACCACTGTGGACATAATAGATGAGTCCCCAAATAAAGGATGTGAATCTAATAATCTTGTAACATGATCAAAATACTTACCCTTTAAATGTGCTTATGCTCAGGAATAATACAATCATAGAATATTATATTGCAGCTTTCAAGATCAAACAGTCTACTCCACCCTTTGTTATGAACACTTACATCAATACTTGTCTCATGCAAGGTCACACAAGGCATTCAGAACAAGAGTGGTGACCAGGGTCTAGATGTCTAGACTGCCAGTGTCTACTTTTTGTGCTGTGCCACAGGATAGTGTCCTGGTTAGCTTTAACTATTAATTTGACACAACCAGCAGTTATCCAGGAAGATAATCTCAATTAGGAATTATTTAGAATCATCTTTGCCTGTGGTCAGGTCTAGATTGGGAGGGGGGTGTCTTGTTTGTTACTTGATATAGAAAGACCCAGCCCACTGTGGGTAGCACCATCCCCCAAGCAGGTGATCTCCTCTCCACACAGTCAAGCCTGAGCCGCTTCGCTTCGGCAGAGTTCTTTGTATGCACTCAGCTCTCTGCATTTAAACCATTTCCCAAAGGTGCCCATTAGGTCCAAAGCATATGTTTCATGACACATTATTTCTTCTTTATTAAAAAACATCAAATTTATTACCAGTTCTTGTTTCATTTCTGTTGTTGTGACAAATTCTTTGTCCAAAAAATAACTTTTGGGGAGAAAGGGTTTATTTGTTTTATAATTCCAGGTCACAGTTCATTACAAAGAATCGGCTGAATTCAGGGAGCCTGCCATCAGCGCAGTGAGATGGGTGACATAGTACCTGTTGGTGAAATTCCTTAGACTACTGCATTTTCATCTGAACTGTGAAGCAGAGGGAAAAAGGAATTCAAAACAACCCCTAGTGCTACTACTAGAGACCGGCAGTGTACTCTGCAGTCCTCCTACCCCGTCCTGGGAGTACCCTTCCTGAGTCGCCTGGGAATGGTGGCCTGGGAACAGGGAGGAGGTATAACAGGTGACCTGGTGCATGGCAAGGTTGTCTTTCTGAAACTACATCCTAAAGAAAGCAAGCATCAGGCCCCAAAAGACACTGTGTCAATCAATTCCTTTTCACTGTTGAATTTTGCAGGACTTCATGGAGTTTTGTTTTTGGGGTTACTCTGCAGGATGTTTAGCTCTAAATATATCCTTGTGGAGTTTTGTACTGTGCCTCAGAGGAAATGTTTCCTCAGAACTGAATATAGGCGATAGCTGGAGTTATATGTGTCAGAAATACCCCCAAGTTAAACTACTGGTTTGGGTGGTTATAGGAAGCTCGGACTGACTTGACTTGAGCACATGACCAAGGCAGAAGGTTTGCTCCTACATGCAGAGAAAATTTTCTTATTACTTCTGGATATTCAGGGAAGCCCTAAAGTTTGTCTGTGCGTTTCCTTAGTTATGAAATTGGTCCTAGACTAATATTGCTTTGAGTGATCTGAACTGCCACTGACCTACGTCATTCATACATGTCATATTGAAAATACTTTCATCTAATATACTTCCCCTAACCCTGCTTTTGTTCATTAAACAAATAGGCAGATTCCTGGGACGCTCACCCCTATAAATCCAAAATACAAGTTCTTCTGAAAGAGAGAATAGTATCCAGCCTGTGTTTCAATCTTCTGATTGTTTCCCCTCTGGAATAGCTAAACATCCAGGAAGGGTGGATAAAGATCATGTCACAGGGATCGGATTACACAATAGGTGTGTATTTACGTTGTGAAGATAATCAGAATTGCAAAGTAGACCCCAGTGTGTGTACTCCAAAATGAAATGCATACAAATGTTTTCCAATAAGTTTTATTCATATTTCACTGTGTGCTGTTTGACGCCGGGCAAGGCAGTCATGGAGATCCTTGAATTAATGTAGAAAGCTCGTAATGAGATGTGTGCAGAGGGCCGTTACCATTAAGGTTGCAATAGAATTTGCCATAAAATGAGGAAAGCAGAATGAAGAGGTATTCTGCATGTCGGTGCCTAAGATGCAAAACTGTCTCCTGGTTACAGTTGGGCCCATTGCTGTAAGAGGATAACACTCACTGCATTAATTGTATATGAAAGATTACCACAACTGATTGTTCAAGAAGCTGCAAACTTGAATATTTTACTAGCTAAACTGTGCTACTATCATCTATCTAGACTATGGAAATATTGAAGTATTGGATATATACTATATATAGTGGATATATATGTATATGTACTATAGTACTTAATATAATAAGTTGTAATTTTTCAAAAGAAAGTTTCTTGCCTTTGTTCTAGTTAAGGAAAACCACTAAACCACTGCACATATATCTGACCTGATATTCTGTATGGTCTGGAGAATAGGATGGTATGTTTTTGGTCTTGAAAGAAAGAAAGAGAGAGAGAGAGAGAGAGAGAGAGAGGAGGGAAGGAGGGAGGGAGGGAGGGAGGGAGGGAGGAAGGAAGGAAGGAAGGAAGGAAGGAAGGAAGGAAGGAAGGAAAGAAGGAAAGAAGGAAAGAAGGAAAGAAGGAAAGAAGGAAAGAAGGAAAGACAAAAAAGAAAGAAAGAAAGAAAGAAAGAAAAGAAAGAAAGAAAGAAAGAAAGAAAGGAAGAAAGAAAGGAAGGAAGGAAAGAAACAAAGAAACAAAGAAAGGAAGGAAAGAAGGAAGGAAGGAAGGAAGAAAGAAAGAAAGAAAGAAAGAAAGAAAGAAAGAAAGAAAGAAAGAAAGAAAGAAAGATGGGGGATGATACAAAGAGCTATAAAATATCTTTAAGTCATATGCTCACAACATCCAGCAGAGAGCTACTGAGGAAGTCAAGGAACTCAGTATGAATTCCTGTTCGGGCTGTCTCTCCATGCCTAAATGTCTCTGGTGTCTTTCTATTTGATGCTATCATCTTATCAGTCATGTTTCATTATTCTACTTAGATTCCTCCCTGGAGGGGACTCTGCTCTGACCGGACCTCCAATAGGAACCTTGGTGACAGTCTCATTATGGATTCTGTATTTGAATTCTCTTGGGTGTTTTGAGCATGAGTTTTGATGATTCATTGCTATCTCTCTGTTTATGTGTCTGTCTGTCTGCCTATCTATCTCTATTCTTTAAATTTGTTTTGATGATGCATTGCTGTCTATATTTGCTTATTCTTTAAATTTGGCTTGCTATATAATAAAATCACTTATCTTGCTATCATAGATTATTTCCCAGACCATAGAGAAAACATGTCTTTAGAAATTTCATGTCTCACCTTTTCTCTGCCCTAGAGATCATCCAGCTTCTCTGCAGTCCTCATCATTGCCTAGCCATGAGTATCATTCACCTACTTCCCATCAGTGTGCATTAGTTTGACCTTCTCAAGAATCTCATGGAAATAGAATCATACAATTTGTGTGTGTGTGTGTCTGTGTGTTTTATCTGGCTGATTTGCTGACTATGTTTGATACTCAGTCATGTGTTTTCTTACATCAATTCTTTCCTAATACCTTCGGGTTTTCTTGGGAAATGTATCGATGTGCAGTATCACATATGTGGGCAAAACAGATACTAGAGATCTACCTCAAGTGTCAGCATACTTCAAGATGCTGTTCACCTTTTTTAGAGGCAGAGTCTCTCATTTTTGCCTGGAATGTAGTGATTTGCCTAGGCTGGCTGGCCACCAAGCCTCTGGGATCCATCTCTTTCTCCTCCTCTTCTGCATCTCCTCCTCCTTTCTCTCCTCCTTCCTTCTCTCCTCCTTCCCTCGCCCCTCCCATCTTCTTCCCCTCCCCCTCCTCAACCATACTGGGATCACAGGCACATACTACTTTAGCTACTTTTTTAAAACATGGATTTGAGGGATAGAACTCAAGCTTCAGGCTCCTATAGCAGAAATTCTATTAACTGCGTGATCTCCAGAGCCTGGTTTACTGCCTTTTCCATGGCTTTCGTTCTCTGAGGTTTTGGTAATTTCCTTCAAAAGCTTTGGATATATTGATATACTATTGAAATAAAAATATGACCACCTATAAGTTTCCTTTCCTGTTGCTGTAATAAAGTATTCCGACCAAAGCAATGCAAGAGAAACAAAGCTTATTTCAGCTCACAGTTCAAGGTAGTCAGCTGCACAGCAAAGTTAAGATAGCAGGAGCTCAAGGCAGGTGGTTACATTAAATCTGCACTCCGAAGGGGAAACCAGCGAATGCATGCTTGCTTGCTAGTGCACAGCTCCTTTCTCCATTTAGGGCATCCAGAATCCCAGACAAGAAAGCTTGCTACCTATAGGAGGCACCTCAGTTAACTCAGTCAAGAAAATTCCCCAAGGACATGATCAGAGACCATTCTTTCAGGTAATTCTAGACCCTGACAAGTAGATGACACTAAGCATCACAGACAATCTCTTACTTTTTAAAAGCATATGACTCAAAACAAATAATATTTTCATAGTATAGACTGGGCCCATTTCAAGCACATTCAGGAGATGCAACACTGCTCATCGTATAAATAATAAAATGGATGAAGTAATGTCAAACCCTGTACAACCCACAAATTAAGCTGCTTTATTATTGTTTATATGTTAGAAATTGTAAGGATCATTCTAGAAATTAATCTAATTTCTCTACTTTCTAGGTACTGGATTGTGTGATTTAAGTCACTTAAATACTTAAAGTCTCTGTACAACAATTCTGTTTTGCGGAGAAACTAGAGAATATTTTTCTGAGAGTTTGGTTTGTGCTAAGAAAGGGAATAAAGAATGTAGGTAGTTGAAAATTGATTGAATATAAAGAATTAGCATAAAATACATAACAGAAACCTATGCCTAGGTCTAAATCAAAACTCTAAAATTTAATCTGCAAATCTAACATATCAGGAATAAATGCTTATTACCGAAAAATAGGAATTTCATGAGCCAGGAAGAAATTGTGTGAAGAATTTTGGAAACTTTGAAAACTAATGAAGTCACCAGGTAGACTAATATTAGAAAGCCACACTGGGTTAATTCATTTCTATATATCAATAAAAACCAATTGGAAACTGGAACTGACAAGAAATTCCATTTGTAAAGTAAATAAGAACTGTAAAGTACCAAGTAATAGGACCTGATAAGAAACGGGTAAGATCTAAATGAATGAAACAGAAACTATTTAATGAGAAAGGAAAGGAAGAAATGGATAAACGGAAATATATTGTGTAACCATGGGCCAAGGACAGTGAGTGTTAGGAAAACATAAAGACGGCATGACAAGTCTAAAATCAAATGCATTTTGTGAGACTACAAGTCTAAAATCAAATGCGTTCTCAACAAAAAAAAAAAAAACATTTTGTGAGACACCTCAAGAAGCCAATTATGAAATATATCTGGGATATTAGATACATTCTCAAATATAAAGAAAACATTTAAAGATTAAGAACAACACAGGACAATGTGAAAATAAGTACTCTCTAGTACTAGGCTATAGAGCTGGAGCAGTGATGGACTTGAATCTAGAGGAACACAGACCAGACTGACAGAAAATGAGTCTAACCCTGGGAATACTTACATGGGAAATAATTATTTCATAAGAAAAGGAGAGTGGGTGGTGATGAACTCTTAAGTATATTAAGTAAAGTTTAAAAATGAAAAGAATTGGAGCCCTAGCTTACCATGAATTAGTAATACTACTTACATTGGTTTTTAAGTTTAGTTTTCTTACTTCAGTGTGTATGTGTGTGTGTGTGTGTGTGTGTGTGTGTGTGTGTGTGTGCATGTGGAAGGCAAAGGACAATATGCACACATGCCTCAGTGAGTGTTTACAGATCTGAAGATAACTGGCAGGAAGCTTTTCTCTCTTTCCGTTAACTGGGTCCAAGGGATTACATCAAGGTGATAGGTTTAACAAGAAGAGTACCTTCATCCACTGAGCCATCTTGCTGGTTCTAAATTTACATGTGTTGACTTCCTAAATTTACTAAACAATATAAGTTCCAAAGAAACCCTCAATAAATAGGAGTTTTTATTCGGTTTTTGTGGATTAGACACTTTTTTCAAATAGGACAGAAGACTAAGAAATCACTAAGAAAAGTATTGTTAACTTTTATTAAATCTATAAATTTTTATTAAATTGATATTTTAAAGTTTTAGTTGACCAAATACCCTCCAGCCAATAAGACAGAAGGCAAACCAGAAGGAAACATTGTAATGTGTTATAGCCAAAGATGAAAGTCTGAAGTATACAAGTAATTCCTGTGAATTATAGCTATGAAATGGTGAACTGTAAAACAGAAAAAGGGGATGAGAGATCCAGAGAGTTAAAAGGAGAAAACACAAGTAACTGAGAAATCTCTGAAAGGATACTGCTGTCTTCTCTTGTAACCAATAAATAAAATTACAAGCCTCTTTCCCGCACCCAACATACACGCATAAATAAAACGGTGATATTATTAAGTGCTGTCAGTAGATTTCTAGAGAATCCAGCAGTCTCATGCTTACCTGTTAAAAGTAGAAACTGCAGGCTGCAGACATAGCTTTAGCAGTGGGTTTAAATTCAGTTCCCTGCACCCATGTCAGGTGGCTCACAACTTCTAGCTCCAAGGAACCCAGTGCCCTCTACAGACCTTCTTGGATGCTTGTACTCACATATATATGTCCACAAGCAGACACAAAAACACGCACACAAACACACACATCCAGGTATACACACATTGGAAATAAATCTTTTAAAAAACAAGGAAATATAGACCCATGCATTGCTGATGAGGCAGAGTACAGCAGTTCTTGTGTCATTACTTCCCTCTGGCTTCAAAATCCTCCATGTTTTCTCCACAGAAACTATCATTCCCATGCAAGGAATGACGTACTATTTATTGAGTTGTATCTGCAGTAGAAAAATATTACGACCATCTAAGTGTCCAACAGAAAACTGCTACCCTCAGACTGTGCAATGTTATGCTATCATTTAATACAATCATATTGCTCTGTATTTACTAATCAAACAAAACCTTCAAGTGAAACATGGAGTGAAAACATGAAGCTGCAGAGCATTACAGAGAACATGAAACAAATCATACTGTACATGTGCCTACATACAAACACGAAGTAATGAATAATGTAATGAGTGTACACATAGTATATATAATATATGTATAGATATGAATTTAAAATATTCAGGAGAAATAGCGTATTTATAAGAGTAGCTGTGTTTGGAGAAGAAATTAAGAGGAGGGTGGCAAGAAGATACCTTATCTTTCTTGTAGAGTTTGGGTTTTTGCAGTGAGAATCTATTTATAAGTTATTTAGATATAGTCAAAAGTACATTGCCTAAAGATATGACTCAGCAGGTAAGAACATGAGCTGCTCTTACAGAAAGACCCAAGTTGGGTTTTAAGCACACATATCTAGTGTCTCATCAATGGCCTATGATTCCAGCTCAAAGGAACCTGACACGTCTTCTTCATTCTATGGGCATCTGCACAAACACATTCCCACATGGAGACACACAAATACATATAACCAAAATATCACATATGTATATATGAAACATCTGGAATTAAATCAAGTCTGTGTCACCTTGCTTCATGTTATACTTTCCATTAAATAGATGCATTTTCATGCAAATGACATAATTTCCTTTTTCCATACAGATGAATAAAGTTCTATTGTGCATATGTACCACATTTTCTTCATCCATTCATCTGCTGATAGACATCTAGACAAGCTCAATTTTTTTGTTATTATGAATAAAGAATCAATGAATATGCATATGCAAGCACCTCTATAGTAAGAGACAAAGTCCTTTGTGCCTGGGATTGTATAGCTTGTACATATAGAAGCTGTATTTAAATTTTTTATCTGAAATTTTTTTTTGAAAATTTCAAATAAGTACTGTACATCATGTACACCATTTTCAACCCTCTCTCTTCCATCGAACTCTTGCTGTTCTCCATTTTCTCTCAAGGTAATGACCTATTCTCCTTTACTATTGTTACACACACACACACACACACACACACACACACACACGTACAAGCTGCTGAGTTTGTTTAGTGTTGGTTGTATGTATATATGTTTAGGGCTGACCACTTGGAATTGTATAGCCTATCATTAAACCTGTCCCTGGTGAAGATTGATTGTCCCTCTCTCAATAATCATTAATTGCTTGTAGCTCTTCACCTAGGGCTAGAACCTTATGAGATTTTCCCTATGCACAATGGTTAACTGAGGTTGTCGTTGTGCAGGTCCTGTTTAAGTAAGCATATTGTTAGGATTTTCTGGGTCATATATAGAAGACACCATCTCACAGCAATGTCTGGCTCTTACAGCCTTTCTTCCCTTCCCCTCTGCTATATAACTGGAGCCTCAAGAGCATCAGTTGGGAAATGTCAGTCAGGAGTGAAGAGTCATTTGTTATGTGAATATGGACCCATTAGGATTTCTGTAATGAGGTCCATCTGACTCAAAAAGAAGCTTCCTTGCTTCTGGCCTTAAGTTTTTGAGAAGCCACAGATGTACATGATGTAGGGCCTCTGCTAGGTGACTGGATTGATACAAACTTAGACCTATTTAGGAAGAGTTGAAAAAAATGCCTGTATAATACCAGCCCATAGGCAAATCTGTAGGGTATTGTCTTGATTAGTGATTGATGTGAGAGGGCACAGTTCACTGTGTGTGCTGCCAGCCCTGGGCATGTATATAGGAAAGCAGGCTGAGCAAGCTGGGGCGGGGGCTGGGGGTGGGGGCAAGCCAGTAACCAGTGTTCTCCCGGGCTCCTGCTTCATTTCCCACCTCCAGGCCACTGTCCTGATTTGCTTCAGCATTGGGCTGTTACCTGGAAGTATGATGAAATAAATCCCGTCCTCCCCAAGTTTCTCTCTGTCGTGATGTTTTATCACAGCTGCAGAAAGCACACTAAACAGAAGAGTGGGGATGTTAAATCAATGAAGTAAAAACAAAAGCAACTAACTCGATACATATCAAATTCAGATGAACCAACAGTGGACAATAAGAGGTCTGAACTGAGATAAGATGAAATTAAGTTATATCAGCACACACTGGGATATATGGTCAGGAGGGTAAATATGATTAGAGAGAGGTCAGAAGTCAAGTCCAATGAGAAAGCTTTTAAAGGCAAACAACATTTGCATTAATGAGAATGGCTGGAGAATGGCTCAGCAGTTAGCACTTGCTCTTCTTACAGAGGACCCTGGTTCAGTTCCCAGCACACCAGCCAGTAAGTGCAGATCCAGGGAATCGGACTCTGTCATCTGGTCTCCATCAGTGCCTGCATACAAGTGGAACACACAGAGAGACACACCTATACATAATAATTATTAAAATAACAAAAACATCATTAACAAAGCAAACGAAAGAGAATTATATTGAGTGAATTAAGCAAGTCTCACAAAACAAACATGGTATGTTTTCTTTCCTTTGTCCCAAGAGTTATACAAATACATAAAATTATGTGTGCATGTAGCTTTTGTACCTCCCTGCAACTGGAAAGTCTTAAATCAAACATCAGAAGTTAGGAGCCACCTATTTATTGTTAGAAAAATATCTAATATACAGTAGCTCTGAGTCTTAGTAAAGATTACTTTTCCCCAAACTAAAACCAAGCACTATGGGAAAGCCCACAATTGGCTTTGTGACACTGTGATACTGGGAAAAGTGGCCTGAGAAACCTCATTTTGTTTTTTATTCCAACTGCAGAGTATTTAAAGTTAAATTTTAAAGCTTTATGAATGTTACTTAGATAAAGTAAAATTAATTGACATTAAATTAACTGGCAGTTAAAGATTCAAAGAAAAATAGAATGATATTCTGATGAGGGTAATTTGAATGAAAATTGGAACAAAAAAATTAATCAACCCATTAAAGGCAGGAAAGTAGGGGGGGGGAATCAACACAGACCTCCCCAACAAAGGATCTTGAACAAAGCAGACCTAGGGGAAAAAAGAGAAGAAATGGAGGTAAATGGCTTTAGGAATTGGTGTGAATTATAGACAAAGGGAACCTTTTACTAATAAAACTGAAGGCCTGATATTCTAAGGAAGACAAAGAAATAGTCCCAGGAAAATGGAAGCCACCCTCAGCTAATTAGTGGCCAGAGAAGCATCTGGAGGTGGCCAGATAATAAAGGGACTATTCTACAAGTAGGAGAACCTTGTCCAGTCCTCAGAACCAACATAAAAAGTTGGGCACAGTGGTAAAAGCTTCTAATCCCAGAAGTAGGCAGAAACAAGAGGATCCCTGAGTCTTCCTGGCTAACCAGTATAGCCCAGTTGGTAAGTCCCCGACCAGTAAAAAGTCCCTATCTCAAAAAATTAATATGGACTGTTCTTGAGGACCGACACCCAAGGTTGTCCTCTGGCATCCTTATGTGTACCACACACACACACACACCCTGAAAACAGTGATGTGTACATGCTATAGTAAATAATGCTTAACAAACAAAGTTTATTGACATAGTCCAAGGAATGTATAGTGTTAATGACTCCTTATAACTTTAAGGTAGTTCTCCATTTAAAATAATAAAATTTATATAGGCACCTCCGTGGCTTCCAGGAGTAACATATTCATTCCTAGGTAGCAAGGAAACAAACTCTTGTGAGAACACTGTCTCTCCTGTGCTAAGATCACACTGACTCTTGAAATCTAGAGGTGTTCAAGTAAGACACAATCGTAAACGTGTGAAGATGTGGCTGTGGTCACCACGGCACCGTTTCCTGTTGTCGTAGAACATGAATAATGAAGGAGTTGGCAGAAACATTGCAGGGAAGGACTCAACAGTTTCTCTTCTGCCTGAAGAGTGTGATTCATGAAACTCGAAGACAACGCCAGAGAAGCTTTACAAACTACCATGTTCTCTAGCATGTGATATAAAAATAAAAAGAGCTGTAACGCTCGCGCAAGCCAACAGTGACTGACTAGAAAAATGTAACAAGGAAAAGGGTGTACATCCTAAGAACGAACACTCTGGAGCATCTATAAAAATAACCGATTAAGAGCCTGCCAACTGTGAGGCAGCCGTGAAACTTGACTGGGCAGTAGAGCTATTCCTGAGACATAACCCAGTGTCTTTTGGTGGAGGAACTTGACAATGCAAAGATGAGATCAATTCCTGAAAGCAGAAGGCAATTAAATCAAAATCCCTTCTGAGTATGAGATGGGCTCTGACAGGAACAACTAAGGGGAAGAAACTCATGTCTGTGAAGAGTGGCGTGACCACGGAATTATAAAGCAGCCGCTAGGATGGTGCGGTACTGGCTCAGACACAGGAAAAAAGGTCGAAGCTACACATGAGTTAAATGGCAGTGTTGCTTAAGATGGGAAATTTGAACTCAGGAACAACATCAGTAGGGCTCCTAAAAACATGCAGAACAAGTTGTATAATCAAATATAAATTTCAGATGGGGTACTGTGTTTAAAGGTAAAACATTTTTGAAGAATTGTAATAACATTTTGATAGGCAAAGTGAGAAAAAAAATCTAAAAATTATAAGCAAAATGACTGAGGTATTTAAGAGTAAAAGTAAATCAATAAGCAAGAAATCTCTGTAGAAGACATTATAAAGTTAAAAGGTAAACAATACCAAGGAAAAACTTTCTATTCTAACATCCACATTTATATCAAATGTATATAATATGTATGTAACATATATCAAATATATATCCAATATATATCATATCCAATGTATATATGTCATGTATATCCAATATATCACATATATAATAAATGTATACACAAATATCAATAATGACAACTCAAAAGAAAAATGATCAAATACTTGGTAGAAACAAACTACAGGAGAAAAATCCAAGAACTCCCCAAATGAAAATAAAAGTATTTTAGCAATGGAAAAAGAAATAGCATGGCAGTCAGATAACACCACTGATAAACATTTAAAAGCTGATACCTAGTGCATAGAGTTTTTGACTCAGTGACAAAAAAATTTTTTGGAAGACTGTTTAGATCTTTATAAACAAAACCCAAGCATATGCATTCTAGAGCCCCAACATGGTAGTTGCTGGTCAGGGAAAAGTCTGCTCCATATACACCTGCAAGTCTTAGGTGTCCATTGTGTGGATATCTGTGGCAATAAACGCTATTGGGAACAACCAAAACTGTTCTTAAAAAGGTAAGTGAAGAATGGACCCTTACATTTCATAGAATACCATGTTAGAGAGAAATGGGATATGTAGGCCTACATGGATTGACAAAGAATTTAGAATATCCTCTTATGGGAGAGATGGAGGAGGGTGCTGGACACCCAGGGAGACTCCTGTGGGAGTGAGTCTCTTAGGGATAAACTGAGACTAGCCAAATAGTCTCTGTTCACCAAGAGGGGCAACTGCAGGAAGGCACTTGCTTTCAGTGGGCCAGAAAAAGAGAGAAGGAGAGGAGAGAGGGGCAAGGGAGAGAGAAACTTTAGAGGAACAGTGAGAGAGGGTTAGACATTAGCAGAATATTTAGAGAACAAACCTGTTCTGGCAAAGGAGGACACAGGGAACATGAGCCAAAGAAAGAAGGCACAGAGTCAGCGAACAGCCAGCACATGTGTAGTGTTTCATTGATTTACTATCCAGCCAGAGGCAGGTCATATGGAAATAAATAGATAAATAAATATAAATATATAAATAGGATTACAAAACAGTATGCATAGTACTGAGCTATCCATTCATGTTTGTAAAGCAAATATGAGTTGGCAGATTCCACCAGAATGTTTTGGGAAGAGCCACACACGAGAAGCAAAGGTCATTTCTGACAAGATAAGGTCTCATTCTTTAGAGTGGAAGGAGGTATACTCAGGAAAACATTCCAATTTCACTTTGTTTATCCATAACTTGAAATCTCACTGTCAGGCTTTTAAATACAGCTTGTACAATTTTTAATAGTTGAAAGACCTACTAAGTGGCATGAATCCTTCCCTGTGTTCTTTTGAGAATTATCACCCATCATCTTTACAGACTCAGGAAATGACTGAGGGCAACTGGCAAACATGGGATCAATTGTTTGTCTTAGGGAGAGAGATATTCTTTCTGAATTTTACCCTGATGCTGGTGGGAACATCCTGGTCTCCTACTGTCCCCCAGTTGGGAAGCAGAAATGAGCGTGTGTTGATATCTCCATAGGGCAACCTTCATCTGAGAGGCTCAGGGCCCACAGTTTGTGTGGACCTTTTGTGAGTTTGGTTGTTATGGATTGTGGCATGTTGTTTTGTTTGGCCTTTGTTCTCTTTCTTTGATTCATCTTTACTTTTAAACTTATTAGTCTACATGTCTGTGCATGTGTGTGTGGACATACCCCACAATGCCTGTATCAAGGACAGAGGACATTCGGAAGTTGCTTCTCTCTTTTCACCTTATTATAGCAGGGTCTTTCTCATGCAGCCGTGCTGCATGCTCCAGGATAAGAGCGGGTGTGCTTCAGGGTGAGTTTGTTGTGTTCATCTATCATCCACCTGAAGAGTAAGTGCTGGAATTTCAGACGTGTAATTCTCATAGCCAAGTTTTTAAAACATGAATTCCATCCCAAGGATTTGACTCAGGTTGTCGGGCTTGAATGAAAAGCATGGTTGTCTACAGAGCCATCTCCCTGACCCCTTTCATTTGCTTTTAGAAGCAAGGTCTTACTGTATAGCTCTAGCTAACCTAGAATTCTGAAGTAGACAAGGCTGGCCTCAAATTTGTGACAGTCCTCTTACCTCTGCCTCCAGAGTCTGGAACTGTGAGCATGCAGCTCATTGAGACACCACACTCCCCAACCAGACAGCATAGCAGAAAGGGACATTTTAAGCTGCTATCCATACCTAGCACCTTATGTAATTACTAGCTGTGTCTTTGAACCTTTTTCAGAGTGTCTAACCTACTCCGTTCATCTCTTTAAATTAAAAATCATCACTGAGAATCCCCACTTGTGAAAACGTTTAACCTTTTGTGCGCGTTTTTACGTAAGGTCCGTGAGACTGCTGCTCACTCTGTTACTGGAGATGAAAGCAACCATGGTTAATATGAAAATTACTCTGTCTGTGGTCCCAAAGCATTGTGTGTGTGAAATCAGAGGTTTGCTCAACAGGTTGTAGATGGCAAATTCCTCTCCTCTATAGCAATAATAGCTAATGTTTACTGAACACCTCCTGTGGGGAAGGTATCATTCTTTTTATAAACTATCTCATTTTTTTCTACATAAGGCAGAGGTTGTAACCCCCATTCTAGACAATAAAACAAGCTTGAAGCCTAATATTATACCTCAGCAAGTAAACTAATTGCTGCTCAAGCATGAGGACTTGAGTTTAATCTCCAGAACTCATATAAAATAGCTGAGTGTGGCCAGTACACTCATGTCGTCCTGCAGTGGGGGAAGCAGATTATGGGAGGATCCTTAAGACTCTCGGGCAAGCCTGTCTAGCTGAATTAGCAAGCTCCAGGTTTGTAGAGATACCTTGTCTCCGAAAAGAAGGTAAAGAACAATGAAGGATAAAATTTGAAGTCTACCTCTGGCCTTCACAAGCACCTATACACACACAAACATACCCCCCCCCCCTTTCTCTCAAAACTTTCCCCAAGGCAAGCACTTTAAAGGTCTATTCTTCAAGCCGATTTTGTTGTTGTTGATCTTGATGCTTAAATAAATACAAACTAATTACATCAAACTTACCACTGCTCGTCAATGTGTGCCATATGAATGATGCTTTCTTCAGTTGGTTAGCTGGTGCTTTAGTTCATGACTGTTTTCCTGTGATTACTCATTAGCTTAATCTACTATCTTGAGTTTTTTCCCTTTTAGGGAGATGCTTTGCCCTTTAAAACATTTTATATTAGCTATATATATTTAATATTTTATTATTATATATTAACTATATACAATAATGTGTTTTATTATGACATTTGCATCCATGTGTACTTAAGTCATAATCCTCACCATTACTCTCTCTTCACTCCCTCCACTTGGGTTTATCCCATTTTTCTTCCAATCTAGTTCCCGTATATTCATGTCTTTTCTTTTAATTTCTCTGTGACCCATGAGCTTTATAAGGGCTGATGAAAGGACATGGGCATCTTACCAGTGGCTACTCCACCTTAAAAATGTGTCTCTAATTAATTACCTCTAAATAGTTGGGAGACCAGGCATGATAAGCCCTTCCCCCTGCATGATGGGATGTTGACAGGTCCATTCTTATGCAGATGTCACAGTCATTGTGACTTTATGTGTGCAATTGTCATGTCATGGTCAGAAGGCTGTGTTCCACAATAATCTATGCCATTCTTGGGATTATACATTTTCCCCTGATGTTTCCTAAGCCTTGTAAGGAGTGATATAGATATCCCATTGATGGCTGAGCTTTCAACAGTCACTAATTCTTGGCATTGTCATGCATCTGCAGTTGCTACTCCCCACTGTAAAAAGAAACTTCTCTGACCAAAGCTGAAAGCAGTCCTAGTCTATGTATATAAACCCAGATACTCAGAAGGCCATGTGTCCTGTCCCCACTGTTTATAAGATATTCAGTCTCTTAGCTTACAGGTGCCACTTTGTCATTACTAGGAACCAAAGTGAGAAAGTATACTTCTCTAGAGTAAATAACCAGGCCTCAAATATGCAATGGCAATGGCTATGTCAAACACCTCAGGCAGGCCTCCATGGAGGGTGGATAGGAAGATACCCCCTGCTTCTTGATGTTGTTTTATTCTGAGCTTGCACAGTTACCAGTATAAAGAAAGCTAAAGGAGGAAGAGTTACCTGAACGTGGATTTCTAGGAGTGGATATCAGCTGGGAAACAAACTCTGGGAATGTCTGTGAGGGAGTTTCTAGATTGGGTTAATTGAGATAGAAAGACCCACTCTAACTATGGGCAACACTATCCTGGTGTCTTAGTTACTACTTTGTTGACATAAAGAGACACCATGACTATGACAGCTCTTACAAAAGAAATCATTTAATTAGAGGCTTGTTACAGTAGCAGGGGTAAGTTCATGATTGTCATGGTGGAAAACAGGTAGCTGTGGCACTGAGGCAGTAGCTGAAAGCTTTACAGTCTGATCTGAAGCTAGAGAGAACAGTGGGCCAGACATAGGTTTTTTGAAACTTCAAAGCCTACCCTAGTGTGATATACCTTTTCTGACAAGGCCACACCTCTTCCAACCAGGCTATGCCTCCTACTCCTTTTCAAGCAGTTTTACTAACTGGAACCAAGTCTTCAAACACATAAGTCTATGGGAACAATTCCCATTCAGACCACCACACCTTGGTTCCTGGACTGAATGCAAAGGAGAAAATAAGCTGGCCACCCAGCATTCATCTCTCCCAGCCTTCTGACAGTGGACATAATAGAGCCAGCTACATGATGTTCCTAGCCCCATGTCTTCCCCACAGAAAAGGAGTGTCCTATGGAATTGTGAATTAAAATAAACCCTTCCTCCTTTATGTTGCTTTTGTTATATGTTTTGTTTGAGCAGCAAGAAAAGCAAAGAATGGATCAGGTTTGGACAGGCAAAGGTACAAAGATACTGCATAACAATAGTGACTGTTTATGAGCTAGCACTCCTGGGGGGGCAGCATACACATCATGTGTCTTACTTGGGATGGCCCTACTAAGCTTAAAAACCACAATAGGGTAATATCTGTTTAATTAATTCACAGATGTAAATAAGGTCACACAGCCAGTGCAGCCTCAGCTTGTTTGAACTTGAATCTAACTTCAAAGGAAATGTTATTTCTGTTGTATCTCTGCAACTCTCCTACTTATCAACAGTAGGCAATGGGTCAACTTTGGACCTTGTGAAAACTTTGAATAATCCAGGCAGAATCTCCAGAGGATCAGCTGAAATATACTTAAAGCTGTCTGTTTTCAATACCCTTTCAAAAAGAAGAATCAGGAAAAAAAAATAAGAAAGAAAAAAGAATGCAAGGCCACAGGAAAACATACATTGGGCACCCTCTGTGAACATCTTAGTGTGAGTCTAATTTGCCTCCTTCTGAACACACTTCATAGCATGGAGGTTAAGGGCCCATGCTGTAGAACCAGACTGACCACGCTTTGAACTTGAAAGAGGCTGTTCACCTTTTGTAACCACTGTTCTTATCTGAAAAGAGGAGCTCATTGTATCTGCCTTCTAAGGAACTTGTAAGAACTGAAATAACACATAAGGGTATGGCACAGACCTGACACAATAAATAGCAATTTTAAATGTTGCTATATTAATTTTCTCATGGTGTTATGACTATATACCACATGTTGATGTCTTAGTTAGGGTTTCCATTTCTGTGAAGAGACGCATTGACCAAGGCAACTCTAAAAAGGAAATTTCAATTGGGGATGGCTTACAATTTCAGAGCTTCAGTCCATTATCATCATGGTAGGAAGCATGGCAACATCCAGGCAGACATGGTGCTGGAGAAGGAACTGAACTATCTTTCTTGATCCCAAGGCAGTCAGGAGAAGACTCTCTTCCAGGAAGCTAGGAGGCGGGTTTCAAAGCCCACTCCCACAGTGACACACTGCCTCCAACAAGGCCACATCTCCTAATAGTGCCACTCCTTGGACCAAGCTTATTCAAACCACCACAGCTGGTTAGTAGATTCACCCCAACATGTCCCTCTGTCTTTTCCTTTTCTTTCTGAGAGCTTTCTTTTTTGTAACTAGTCTCCCAGTGGCTACACCAATAAATGATAAGACACGCCTCTTTCTATAGTAATTTATGATCAGGACTAATAATAATCATGAACAGAACTTCCTTGGCACCTTCTCTGTTTAGGATAGAATGTTGGACCTCGATATAGTGTGACGATTGTTATCTTGAACATACAGTAATTATTCTTTAATGACTGTACCTCCATATGCTGACCTAAAACAAATGAGAGATACCCTCATATCATAGCCATATGATTTTTTGTTCCTCTCTCTTTCTCTCTCTCTCTCTCTCTCCTCTCTCTCTCCTCTCTCTCTCTCTCTCTCTCTCTCCACACACACACACACACACACACACACACACCTCTATTTATTTTGTCTCTTTCTCTCTCCTGATTTATGTACCTTCTAAATCCCCATAAAACTCATCATCACCTTCCTGAATACCCATAAAAAGGAATGACTAATTAGCCCTGAAAATACCAGCCCTCAGTCATGCTAGTGGTTTGCCCCAACCTTGTGTAATAGCATGTTTCCTAGAATCTAATGTACTGGACATGCTCATAGAGGTTTTTTTGAAGGAAAAAAACCAAAACCAAAGTATCAATTATACTATGTCAAATCTTCCTCTTTGTTATTTTATCCCTTGATGCTACTGATTCCCATCACCTTTAACCTGGAAATCTTAAATTTGGAACAAGTAGTAAGTATTAGGCCCTTAAATTTCTTGGATATATTCTCATGTTCCAGGTAGTGCTGCCACTGTATGCTAGAAACTAACATCTGGGCACACTGTTGGGTCCTGTGGTGTTTAGGAATCACAGCAGACATTACCTGTGTCTCTCTGCCTCAGAACCATCTGCCATGTGTACTTTAATGAGTTTCAGGACACTGAAACAGAGACTCTGACACCAGTCTATATAGAAACTCTGGGTATCTTTGCTGTGAGTTCAGTGCAAGCTGTATTTACTCTGATATCAAGGGAATAATTGAACTTTGCTTCACTGTTTCAGGAAAGCTCATCAGTTGCTCTAATGGCATTCAGTGCATGTCTCAGCAGCAGATATCTGGGGGTTTCTGTACTTATAGATAGATGTTGCCTTGGTGGTGGTTCTACCTTTAAGTATGAAGAACTAATGCTTAAGCATTGTTCTATGGAATGCATTATTTATATAATAAACTGTATATACACATTTTACAGAATATATTGCATATATAGTACATGTACATATAATACATATATATATATATATATATCTAGTATATACACATACCAGATATGTAATATGTAGTATTAAACAATAAACAATATACGTATAGTTTTCTATGATGAACTATATATGTACACATATATTTTATATGCTATGTATATAGTATGTATAATATATAGTACATATACATCTAGTGATTATAAAATATCTAGCATATATATATATATTGTATATAGTATTATAGGATAAACAGTCTAAATGTACAGGGATTTTTTTTATGTGAAAAGTATGTTATTCTGTGACAAAGTGTGTGTATGTGTGAGTATGTGTTCATTTCATGTAAATACATGAACTATATTTTTAAATTAATATTATACTGTAGGCTGGGGTGAAATGTCAGTCAGTAAAGTGCTGTAAGAACCTAAATCTCATCGCCAGAATCCATATAAAAAAGACAGACCCACGCTTGTAAGCTTAGTACTGGGAAGGCAGAGACATGTGGATGCTTGGTGCTCAGTGGCCAGCCAGCATAGCCTACCTGGTGAGTCCCAAGCCTGTGAGAGAGTCTGCCTCAAAAGACATCCTTGTTCTCTAGCATCTATGTGCACATAAATATGTGTGTGCCAACACACACACACTAACACACAGAGACACACAAATCTGTCAATGTATGGAGGGAGACCCATGGGTGATGACTTGCTGAAATGACTCACAGGACCTAGGACCCAGTGATCTAGCTATGCTCCTGGATAAACTGTATCACAGTGAAAGGGCTTGGAGGAAAATGAGCACTAGATGTGTTCTCATGAAGAATGGGGATTGGGGAAGACCAATGCCCAAGAGAACTCCTCTAGTAGAGTCAAGCAGGGTATATCACACTCCCCTAGCAATGTCTTGCAGTGACATGTGTAAACTCTCCCAGAATACTCACAGGTTTAACCCATATATCGTAGGACTGATCCTATAGAAATCCTGGTCTGGGTACACACCAAAAATCAAGATTTTCAGAAAGAAAGCAGCCATTTAGCCTGAAATCTATTGCCCAAACTATGTAGGTGCTTTAAGCAAGTCTTTCTGACAGGGATTCCTCACATAATCCACATGCTAGTGAGCATGAGACATCCTCCCCTGGCCTCCGCATGTCTGTACAGGAACAAGCATACA
This sequence comes from Mastomys natalensis, assembly GCA_021653895.1. NCBI lineage: Eukaryota > Metazoa > Chordata > Mammalia > Rodentia > Muridae > Mastomys > Mastomys natalensis. Next base: position 894,191 of record JAJTUV010000152.1, read on the forward strand.
CACATATGGGCACACTCACTCTTGCACATATATCATATATGTAGCACACACATTCACACACACACACACACACACACACACACACACACCACACACACCAGCAAATAGAAAAGTCTAATAGTCTAATTTGGTATCATTAGTTAGCTATAATGTCTCCTTGGCTAACACCATGCTGGAGAATAGAATAGCAACTCCAACAGCCACTGAGCACAATGTGCAGGGACAACAGGTGTACTGTTTAATTGTTTTCTCATCATGGTGCATATTTCACACCCCATAAATTCCAAATGAAATACCAAAAGAATACATCAATTAAATGCTTCAGAGAATTAAAGAATTTGTGATACTTAGGATGTAGGGAATACACTTGAATCTATAGAAGAAATAGAACCTCCACTATTATTAATGTCTCTGAATATGTACTATTTATCTTTGCTTTTAAAAACCTCACAGAAGTCTGGAATGTCAGCACTGAGAGGCAGAGGAAGGAGGACAGATACAAGTTCAAAATCCAGTTGAGTGCAAGCCAGTCAAGACAACATAGTAAGACCCTGTATCAAAATACACACACACACACATATACACACTTGCACATACACAGCCTATGAAGATTTTGTTCACATTCAAAAGAGCTAAGAATCCACACTTGGATTTTACAAAAGGAATCAGTTAGTGACCATAGTGAGCAGCTAATATCTGTGTAGATGTAGGTTTAATTATTAATGTTCTGGAATTTGTTTGTTTTTTGTTTGTTTTTTATTTGAAACAGGGTGTCATGTAGTCCAGACTGACTTTGAACTCCCGATTCCTCTGCCTCTGCAAAAGTGCTGGAATGATAAGCATGCACCACCTTGCTTAGTTTATGAGGTGAATTGAGCCCAGGACTTCCTGAATGCTAGCAAGCACTCAAACTGAGCCACAAGGGCAGCCCCTCTTGTTTGTTCATTTGGTTGGTCAGTTGGTTTGGTTATCTTTTCTAAACTGGGCATTGTGTTTTGTGAGAGAAGGGAAGGGATTGGCTGCTTCGACTGGACAGCACCAACCTTGGTAATGACACCCTCAGTCTTTTGGGGTTTCCCACCTCAGTGCATTTCCAGAGGAACACAATTCAAGTTTTGTTAAGTGTGTTTAAGCACATACTTACGTCATGTAAGAGTCTGTTACTATCTGCTGCAAAACAACTCTCTTAAGTTTTTGTTTTTGTTTTTAATGTGTATGTGTACTTTGTATTTATATCTGTGTACTACATATATGCAGTATCTATGTAAACCAGAGGAAAATACCAGATCCCCTGGGATCTGTTAAGTTACCATGTGGGTGCTTGGACTAGAACCTAGGTCCTCTGAAAGAATAACCTGTACTCATAACCACTGAGTCATTCCCCTGTCCTAGAACCAGCTCCTTTACTGACGTACGTCCCCATGACTTGCATCTCACACCAGAGGAACATGAAGCAGCTAGGCAAGAGTTTGATTCCTTTGATTTGAGTTCTCCTTGTATCTTCTTCTCTGCCAGGCAGCTTGCCACGTCACAGTACTGTGATGGTACTCCAATTGGGTCTTATGGGCAAGCCGACATTACCTAATGGATTCCTGTGACCTTGCTAGGGTGTGGACAGCACTATTCATTTTTGTCTTTTTGTATGTATATATGTGTGGGCATATGAGTATATATGTTCACACTTAATTGGGTGCATATGTGTGTTCACTTACACATGTGGATGTGTATATGGAGGCCCAGCATTGACCTTGGATGTCTTCCTCAATCTGTCTCCTCTTTACTTACTGAGTCAGAGTCTCTTACTAGTTCAGCTACTCCATTGCTCCAGAATCTCCTCCCTGCCTCCAGAGTGCTAGGCTTACGGGTGGCCACCATGCCTGCCAGGCTTTTACACGTGTTATGAGGATCTGAACTTAGTGCCTCGTGCTTACATGTCAAGTTCTTTACCCTCTAAGCCACCACCTTAGACTTGTGAACCTGCTATATTTAGAAATAAAAGCAATACTTAATGTAGCAGAAGTATAGCTGTTCCATCTGTCTCTTAAGGGTAGATGTGACAACCCAGAAGTGTGAACTATGTCATTAATGAAGCATGTCATAAACTGCTCCATTCTTCATTATCATGCACTAGATGATTGCAGGTGGTCATCCTAGAAGTTCATATTAAATTGGGTGGCTTACCTTGAACACGCTATGTCTCATTAGCCACTTGCTTGTGTAGAGACACTGGAAAGAAGGGAATTTGTCTGTGTCCCATGGGCACTACAAGGGCAGTGATAACATTATGAATTAAAGACCACTTAACTATACCAAAGGTAGAGAAAGTTGGCTTTAGAATAACATCCTGTGTGAGACTCCAAGTATCTCTTGAACTTTTTCTTACTGCTGACATTTCAAGTTGTTTCAGTCAGTAAGGATAAGGTGGGTGTTTTCCCCCTGTGGTGACAAATAGCCACAAAGTTATAATTAATTTATTTTCTGGCAATGATATGTGTCTTTAGTAAGTCGTCAGGAAGGTATTACCTTAGTATTGAAAATATCGTAGATTGATTTTGACTCACATCAAAGAGGCCATGTTTTGGGGGGAAAGGGAAAAGTTTCTTTTCTTTGATTTAAAAAAAAATAGTGTCTTAGTTTCAATAAGCAGCATTTATAGTTGTCATACCTAGTCAGTGCCCTTCTTTCTTCTCCTTTGGAGTCTAGAGAGAACAAATACATTCCTTCCTTCACTTCCCTTTCTTCTTAGGAATATCCCCACAGTCTTGGGTTCTGATTTAAAAGACCTAAATGCAAATCTTCCATGGGAATTTGTGGGAGAGTTTTGTCTTTGCCTGGTTACAGATGACTGTTCCATTCCTTCTTCCAAATGGATGAAAATAAGATAGGCTGTCCAACAGCCATCTTAGAATGAGTTACACAACAACCATCTGGGAATGAGCCATACATATGCCAGCAACCTTGAAATGAATACTGAGCCAGCCATCTTGGCATGTGCTATGGAGCAGCCATGTTAGATTAAGCCCTCAAAGCATGGCAGAATAGTGGACATGGGAGATGGGACACTCTTTTGGTTAAGTGCATTCTAATAACAGATTCCTGGAGAAATGAGAAGAGAGAGAGAGAGAGAGAGAGAGAGAGAGAGAGATACACAAAGAGATAGAAACAGAGACAGACAGAGACAAGGAGAGAGACACAGACAGAGACAGAGAGACACAGAGAGAATTCTATTAAAGTTTCTCAATGTATTCCTAACAGTCACCCCATCCACCTGAGGGAAATAGTAGAAAGCGCCTGCTATAGTATTTTCCTTCTGTGTTCTTATAAATGGAAAAGCTTCCTTCCAAAAGAACACTTAATAACATGGTTTTCTTTTCTTTGATTTAAAAAAAAATAGTGTCTTAGTTTCAAGTCTTATTGGGGTGCCTGAAATGTTTATAGAACACAATCTGTTGGAAATAAAATGAAAGAAGAGGAAAGAATATCCATAGCTCTGAGAACTTTATAAAGCCTTGCAGCTACCTTGAAGAACTTCTCCCCTGCCAGCAATTTTGTAGAAAATCCCTTGAGTTTTTCAAAATGCAATACTTTTTGAACAGATAACTTTGGGGACTTGGGAAATAGCTCAAGCAGTAAAATACCTGCTCACGTGAAAACAGGCATGCATGGTGGCACATGCTTGTAATCCCGGCGCTGGGAGAGAAGAGACAGGTAGTTCTCTGATGCTGGCTGGCCAGTCATAGAGTGCTGGGAGAATTCCAGGCTAGTGAGAGACTCTGTCTCAAAAACAAAACAAAGCAAAGCAAAAACAAAACAAAAATAAAATAAAACAATACAAAGGAACAACAAAAGTGAATGGTATCTGAAGAATGACACCTAAAGCTGCCAATGTCTATTGGCTTCTACATACACACACACACACACACACACACACACACACACACACACACGTGCGCGCACACACGCACCACAAACAGACTAGTGATAATAATAATATAATACAAAGATAAATCAAATTTTAAAAGACACCTTTAATTTGACAAATTTAGGATCCTTCCTGAGACTAGATGGATGTCTCCACCCTTGTGAGCTGAGTGTCTTGAACATCCACACTGAAGTTAGGTAACAAGAGATGACCTCTGTCTCGCTGACCCTTTTTACGTTCTCCTCTTCCTTTCCTGCATTCCTTCTTTGCTATTTTAAGAGAGTGAATAGATGGCATATCAAAAACTCTGATGAGAAAGTCTCTTTAAAAGCCCTGTGGAACTCTTGCTCATTTCCACTTGTACTCCCTGGAAGGATGGCTCTCTACTTTGTGACCGTGTATTGATCTCTCACATCCTCCTCCCGTCCATCTCTGCTTTGCTTCCTACAGGCAAAGGGTGAGAGGAAGATAATGGTATTAATTTTCCAGACATCTGCACATGTTTAAATGGCCTCTTAAAGTCTGTGCACAGTTTCTCTGTGTGCCCACCACAGGGCTAAAATGCCATCGAGATATAGATTGCAACAATAGCTAACAATCGTGGCTGTGCTGCTCACCTTGGCAATGAAAAGAAAGCCAATTTATTTCAGCAGAGATTCACACTAATGCCCGCTCCTACACAGTCAGAACCAGTGCCTCTGGGTTTCAGAGGTAAATGGTAGGTTCTTGTCTTGCTGAGTCCACCCACCTTTGCCCAGACATTCAGGAAGGCACAGTAGAAGGGCCAGTAGATGTAACAAGAAATGGATAATTGAGGAACACAAGGAATTAGAATTTATAACATTATTTTAAAGTTGTGGACCCCCCTTTTTAAGAAAGAACAAACAACCTATCTGAATGATATGTGGGAGTTGGGGTGTGCACACAAGCCAATGGGGTCAAAAGAGAGAGCTGGAGTTACAGTCTCTTGTGAGCTTCCTACTGTGTGTGCTGGGAACTGAACTTGGGTCCACTGCAAGAGCAGCAGGTGTTCTTGATTGCAGAGCCATCTCTCCAGCCTCTGTGTGATGCTCTAAAACATGCTCTGTGTGATGTTTTAAAGGCATGTCATCATCAAGGAAGCCAACTACAGCTGTCCTTTCCTAGCCACAAAACATGGGTTTCCAAAGCTCTCTGCAGAGACCCAAATACACAGATGTTCAAGTCCATTATGGAGAATGATTTTGTATTCACACACCATCTATATGCATCTTCTTTTACATTGCAGATTTCTTTAGATCTCTAATAGTAACTGATACAATGCTGATACCTAGTACATAGACAGTCCATTATTTATGGAACAGTAAAGAGGGGGAAAGGTCTGTGCACATATCATACAGAGAACACTTTCTCCAAATAAGCTAAAATCCACGATTGATGAAATTCATGGATATGGAAGGCTGGCAGTATCTTGAAGTATATAGTTATCAAAGTATTAAAAAGCAATGCTTCATTAAGACATGCTGCATTTGTATGTTTTTATTACATTTGTTTTATTTATGTGTACATATATGTTTACATGTATGTATTTGATTCTTTGTCTCTGTGTGAGTACATCCCACTAAGTACTTGTGGAGGTCAGAGAACAACTTGGGTTAGTCCATTGTCTGCCACCACCATGTTGATTCTGGGAATACAACTTACATTGTGAGGCTGGGTGGCAAGTGCCTTTGACAGAGCTATCATTCTGGCCTAGGCTAAAAGCGGAATGTCTAGCATTGTTTTTGGTTGACTGTTTTAAAGGATGGTCTCACTACATATTCTAGCCTGGCCTTTAACTTTTAATTCTCTCACCTTAGTCCCTGCCCCAAGTGCCAGGATTATAGGCATGTACCAAGGTTCATAGCATTAGCATAGTTTTTGATAAGGATGAATGTATACACTGTTGAGAGATGTTTTCAGTTGCAGTGTGGTAAAGTGTCAAGGATTCCTGTTGGAGAAAAAGTCATAGTTTATACCACTAAGTATATTACTGAAGGATATGCTACATAGTAATTTAAATATACAGAAATTGAAGATACATAATCCTTTCTGGATCACAAATGCCAGAACCCACAAATTCTGGGTATATGTGGGTAGCTTGCCTGAAACCCAATCTCCCAGGAAGTAGAGACTGGAGATTACTGGAACATGGGCAATGCTGAATTCAAGTGAGTGACCTGCCTCAGTGTATAAGGTGGGGAGGTACTGGACAACACCTAATATCACATCTGACCTCCTTATGCATGTTTACTCATGTGACCTTAATATAATATATATAAATAATATTATACATTATGTTATTATAAATATATAGCACATATTATATATGATATGCAATATAATATCATAATTATGTACATATTATATAATAATATATATAAAGTGTTTTTATATATGCCCCTACATATGGCAGTACACACAAACCATACCATACACATTAAAAATAGGAACTTCTGATAATCGATGTTATCTTTTTCTTAGAAATCATTAGTCTGCAGTTGATATTACCCTGGCCAAGTCTTCATAGATCACAGACCCTGAGCTCTGTTCCCAGGGGCAGGGCAGATCACATGAGGGGACCATAAGTTTTTCTTGGCCCCTTATCATCGATCAGTGTGGGATGTGGAGTTTGATTGACACGCCCCCTGTAAGTCTCAGACACTTGAATATTTGGTCCCCAGTTGGTGAATGGGGAGTATTATAAGGTATAGCCTAAGTATATCACTGGTGGTGGGCTTGAGGTTTACAAAAGACTCTGCCTTTGGAGTGTGGTACCTCTATTTCTCATTTGTGGGAGATGTGAGCCCTTAGTGACTTCTCTAGCCCTGTCTGCCACCTGCTATTTCATTCAGTCATTATGGACTATTACCCCACATGAACCCTTCCTTCTATAAGTTGTCTTGGTCATGGGGGTTTATCACAGCAAGAGAAAAGTAACTAAGATGTGGGGACAAGAACAGCAGTGGAAAACTGGCTTATGTTCCTCTATGCTGAGCTATCGGTCCAGGTGTTGAGCTCTAATCAATGTACACTTCAGGTAAGGCTCAACATGTAGCTAACACCTCTCTTTCATTGATTATTTTAAGCCTTATTTGTTGTACATGGTGTATGTGTGTGTGTGTGTGTGTGTGTGTGTGTGTGTGTGTGTGTTTCCTTACCCATTCTACTGTTATTGTCACCCAGGCTGGTTCTTAGCTATTATGCTCAGTGCAGCAATAAACACAGATATGCAAGTATTTCTGCCACTCTGACTTGGAATCGTTCAGCTAAATACCGAGGAGTGGTGTTGTTGGGTCACATGATAGGTCTAAGTCCTCCAACTGCTCCACAGGGTGGCATCTACTTTCTCAGTCAAATAGCTAAAACTCTCTGAAAGAAGGAAAAGTGTTTTCAAGGAGGCATGTGACCATTTCTCTTAGGATTCAACACTTTCTCCCAAGGAACATAGTTTTAAGGGAGAAATACATTCGAATTAACCTCTATATAAATGTAATTATCAGAGAATCTCTTAGGACTTGAGAAAGTGAGATTTAAAGCCAGGAGAACTTCTTATTTCTTGTAACAGACTAAAGAAGCTGATTTCACTTGTCCCATTACACGGTGATAAAGCAGCGTTTGATAGCAGCAGCCCATGTGATAAAATGATTATGGCAGCAGAGAGAGCAAGAATCTAATAAGGGAATTGATCTGCAGATTCCAATTCTGTAAGAGCCATCATCGATCAGCATAAATGTCAATAATGAGATCATATCAAGAGCTGCCTAAATCCTTCACAGGATTCCAGACTCTGGCAACAGAGTCAAGAAGTAAACGTGAAATGAAATGTAAAACTCCCACAATCCCTCCCCTTGACTGATGGCAGGCTCCCGGGCACTCCAGTACTACATGGCACAGTCTATCATGATCCTGGAGAAAATTAATAGGAAACAAGTTATCAAAGTATTCTCATGTTTTAAGATGTGTGTTGCCAGTATTGTCTGAAGACAGAGTAATTACAGTTATTATCACACTCAATAATTATGGTTAAAAATTGGGGTTCAAAGAGAGGGATAGGAAGAAGCTAATGTCCCTACTCTTTTGTGTATGAGATACCATGTTTGCACAATGCTGTGACAAAGGAAATTGTCACTTCTCAGACCAAGGTCAGGAGAGATAGTACAGGATAGCATAGTTGGGTTTTCATTTATCATTTTCTCTCTTTAAGACTCATTCATTCATTCATTCATTCATTTACTATTTATTTGTGTGTACATGCTGGGGAGTGTATGAGAATATGTGTGTGGTTATATGCATCAGTGTGCATGCCAAAAAGCCAGAAGAGGGAATTGGGTATCTTTTTTTTTTTTTTTAAGTCTTCACCTATTCCTTTGAGTCAGGGTCTCTCTTTAAACCCAGGGCTCGCATTGTCTCAGCTAAGCTGGAAGCCAGAAGGTCCCAGAAACATTCTTGACTCTGGTACCTTAGGAGCTGGGATTACAGCCACATACAGGATGATCAGCTTGTTATTGGTTCTGAGATCTGAATTCAGTTCTCGTAATTTTGAATCTAGTGGTTTTAGCCACTGAACCATCTCTCCAGCCTCTCATTTACCATTTTGTGCATTGATTAAGAACTGGTCCTAACTCTGTCATGTTCAGAACTGCAGGTAGCAAGATATGAATCACCAAGTTAGCTTCAGGATCAGGAAAACTGGGGGAATTAAAACATGTAGTGCTGCCAAAGAGCAAAGCTGGGGAGAGGAGTCAGTTGGTAAAGTGCTCGTAGGCTAGGCAAGCACGAAGACTTAAGTTCAGTCCCACATATTGAAAGAAATCTGGGTGAGGTGATAGTTTATTTATAATCCCAGAGCTAGAGAGGCAGAAGCAGGAAGACCCCTAGAGTTTGTTGGCCACACACCCTAGCCTCCTTAGCAAGCTCCAGGCCAATGAAAGATAATGTCTCAAAAATCAAGGTGAATAGTGTCCTAAAGAATACCTGAGTTTGTTCTCTGGCCTCCACATGCAGTAAAACACACGGCTATGTGTATCTGTGCTCACAAATGCACGTGCACACCTATGCACACCCACTCATACATGAACAGGATAGGAATGCTTAGTGGGCAAGCAGAGAGCAAACGAACTGAAGGCACACACTGGCTAGGCCCATTTCCATGGGGCCCATCTTGACATGTTTGCCTTTTGTAGAGGATTCCTCCCATAATTGCTATCTGAGAAACAGTGTTGTGCAAGACATGTATGGACACCCCTCTGTGGAGATAGGAAAAGAAATATATTGAAATAGGTAGGAATTTTGAACAAGCCATTCCTGACATTTTGATAGTAAAGCAACTGTGACTTGGAAGCACTGCTATGGGGACTGAAGAGATGGCTCTGTGGATAGCACATGCCATGCAGTGCTTTCAAATCCATTGAACCTATGTAAAGCAAGGCATAAGCATACATCTTTTAGGGAAGTAGAGAAAGACGGGTCCCTGGAAGTTCACAGGCAAGCGCAGAGAATACTATGGTGAACAAAGAGCCCCTGCCTGATACAAAGTGAAAGGCGTGGACCAACACACAGAGTTGGCCTCTGGCTTCCACATGCACTCTGTGGCATGCATGTGCATACACCCAAACTCATGAATGAGCACACACACAAATGTCATACACATACACACAAAATTATTTTTTGAGCACTGCCTTTTACTCCTTCCCTTACTGTCTGTTAGAATTGTTCTAGCTCAGCTGGATGTGACCTCATACTTTCTTGAATTTCCACTAAGAGAATGAATCTTTAGTGGAGACCTTCTATTAGGAAACTCTTTGGGGTCTTGTATTATATATTGCCATAGAGAACATGAAGGTAAATAGAATTTAAAACTGAAGCAGACTGCTCTTCTTTTACAAATGTTAGGTTTGGAGGATGGAGAGCTCAGTTGGTAAAGTGCTTGCCCTGCAAGCAGGAGGACCAGAGTCAGGATCTCTAACACTGACATGAAAACTGGGCATAGCATGCAAGTCTATAATCTTAGCTCGGAGGTGGTAGAGGTGAGAGCATTTGATCCCTATTGCTGCATAGCCATCTAGTCTACTCAGTCAATAAGCTCTTGGCTCAGTCAGAGATCCTGTCTCAAGTGATAAGGTAGAGACTGATAGTGGGTAAAACCCAGTGTCAACCTCTTTCTTTTACACACATTTGCACATATATACATACATGCATACATACATACGTACACACACAATGTTTATGTTTAAATTCTAAAGTATATTTTTATGCTCAGTAAATTTATCATTATGGGGTATGGTTCTCTCTAATAAAAAAACCATATCTGATTATAACAAGGGCTGGATTCATGGGTATGTAATCTGTGTATTCCACATCGGGGTATAGGAGTGTCCTGTTCAGTTAATACTCCACTCTCATTCTTTTGGACTTCTGTACAAAGGGCTCTGCACTGGGCCACTCAAATGTTGCTGATGATCCTTAAAACAGCCAGCATTTCTCAAGGATCTAATACATTCCAGCTACCTTAGGTAGTTGACTCCTCCCAGCCTTTGAAATTTTCAGAGTTCTTTCTTGAACTTCAAGCCTTCAACAAGCTCCTTTAAGCCAATATTGCTCTTGCTGTTCCCAAAGGAAGACAAAGTAGTCTGTCCTCATTATACAGAGCCGGAATTTAAACCTGAAATGTTGATGACCAAGGCTGTGTGTGTCCCCCACTTTTTTGGTCATAGGTGCCACAAATGTGGATGCAGGCGAATTTGTGAAGCTGAGCTCTGGATTTTGTCCAAAGCTAACTTTGTAGTTCTTATTCTCAGTGTTTAAAATATGTCAAACTAATCTAAGGCTGGGAGCCACTAAATTCCAGTTAATGGTAGTACAATGAACTAGGCCATGGCTGTTGACATGGGATTTTTCCTGGTGACTCATTTAGACACTAGGTAACATCCTCTGTGACTCAATCATTTGGCTTTTGAATAAGCGATTCACAGAATAAGTAATTCACTTTACAGAGTGAGTAAATTTTGATGCATCCCAGTTAAAGGCTGTATTACTTCGTTAGTTTTTGACCAGTAGAAATAGATTTATGAAGCCACAGCTATGGTTTAATCGGTATAATGCTGCCCTAGCATACACTGAGTCCTGAGTTCAAGCCCCGGTACCACATAAACCAGGCACAGTGGCATGTTTGTCATCTAGCACTGCTAAGGTCGAAGCAGGGGATTCGAGTTTAACTCTCCTTCGGCTGCATGTTGACAGTGAGTCTAGTCTGGGATACATGAGACTATTTCTTGGCAAACCAAAACCAGAATAAAACTTATGAAAAGAAATTTGCTTTCTCAGATCAAATAGCTGAAAATTACAATAGAGATATATGTAAGAAACATCTGAAGCCCCTGGAACCGTTAATATGGAGCAATCAAGGAGAAATATTTATAAGCTTCACCACGCAGCCTGAGACAAAACACTATTGTCTTTAAACCCAGCTGATTGCCAGCAAGTGTTCAAAGCAGAGCCTTAATTTTATCACCTTAATTACTTCTTGGGAATTTTAATTTCTCATAGTTGTTAAAATAAGTCTGAGAGCAGTTTATTTTCTCTCTGGGCTCATTTCTTTGTAATAGTTATTTATAGATCCATAACCAATTCCTTTGAAAAATAAGAACTCACTTTCAGCAGCTTCTGAGGTTAGAAATGCTGCCCATGAAAGAGGAGCTCAGAGAAAGATTACTGTGCATCTTTGAGAGAAGTTTCCATCAAAGCAGTTTATGAAAATTAATAAATCTTTGGGGATTTTGTGAGTATGGAATAATTTTAGGATTATGGTAGCCAGCAACTGTCTCAGAAGAAAATGGAGAGATTATGTTATTTATATTTATGCATTGAATATCTGCTTAATACTTCATGATTTCCACCCTTTGAGGATTAGGAATTCCCTTTTGACCTTCCCCCACGCCTGGTTCACAAACACAGTGTTTACTAACTCCAGACCAGTGTAATGGGAATAAAGTGCTGTATACTTGTAGATTCTTAAGAAAAGTAGTGGAGATGATTATGCCTTGTGGACGATCTGTGTTTGCTGAATTTGTATGTAAGCATGAGACTATGTCGGTTTGTTATGTGTGAGCATGTATGGGGAATGTATGCATGCCCATGTAGAGCTCAGAGATCGTTGTCTGGGGTCTTCCTCACTCATTGTCCACTTTGTTGTTTTTGAAACAGAGTCTCTCACTGAACCTGCAGCTCATCAACTTGGCTAAATAGGTTGGTCATTGAACTCCAGGGGTCCTCCATCCCCTTCTCTCCCCCTCCTCCTTCTCTTTGCCTCACTTCTCATCCACCCCAGCCTTCTAGGATTGCAGATGTATGCTGCTGCGCAGACTTGGATGCTAGAGATATGAACTAATGTCCTCTTCCTTGCAGAGCAAACCCTTTCTCCTGGAGCCATCTCCCTAGCCCTTTACTGATTCCTGATGATACAATTACAACTCATTTCTGGCAGCTTCTGGCAGCAGGCTTCTGTAACAACATGTTCGTTCATCCACTTATCCCACTGATGGTATGGTGGTGGAATCACTGGAAAGAGGGTTAGCTGGGAAAGCCGAGCAATCTGAGTTTAAAGCCTGGCATCCCTTCTGTCTCAGTTTTCCCTAATGAACCTGAAAAAAAATTGCAAATTTGAGATTTAAATATAGACTCTACTTTGTATATAATAGAAAATATAAAAATCAGTCCACTTGACTTGAGTCCTACACAATGGTTAGAAGCTGCTGTTTGCCAAGAAATGATTTAGCTTCCTGAAACATATTTCACAGCTAATCCTTTAATGCCTGTTTTACATATTACCCTTCCCACTGTTAATATTGAGCAGTGTTGTGTGCTAGTAATTCCATGCCCTATATTTCAAATTGCTATTAGGAAGCCACATAAATAACAATTTTCAACTGCTTGTTTATAATATCATAAGGCATTTCTTACATTGGGGGTAAAGGAACAGTGGATTTTAAAAATTACCTTGGGAACAAAGCTACAGGGAAGCCATAGTGCTGACTTAAACCAATGGCGTCTGCAACGAAAGTAGAAGTAATGCTTTAAAAACCCTTTCGTGATCAGCTCCGTGTGAATCATCAAACGAAGGGAGACTATGGATTTTTACTGACCATTTAGTCAGTGTGGCTGTGCATGTCAGACACCTGCACAGATCCAGCAACTAATTCCATCTGATAAAAAGGGACTTTCTCCTCCCCTCCCCCTCTCCATCCTCTTGCTGTTTCTCTTCTTCCTCTTTATTCTCTCCTCTTCTTCTTCATCCTCCTACTCCTCCCCTTCTTTCTCTCATCTGTCCTTTTCTTCCTATCTTCTCTTCTTGTTGATGGCCTTTCATTTTTAACCAGCCAAATCTTACCCATGTCTGCACACGTATCCGTGTGATATTTTTACACATTCATACATCGTGCAGTGTTCAAATCAGAGGAAGCCCATCTACCTTCTAAAACTGTCTCATGTCTCTGTAGTGAAAGCCTTTGAAACCCTTTCCTTCAGCTTGTAGCGCAGGCAGTCTAGCACAGTCTCTCTGTGCATAGCCACCCTCCTGTGTGACCACATACCAGAGCTGCCTTCTTCTCTTTAGCTGTACTTACCACCCTTGAGCAGCCTCTCTGTACTTTTTGGTGTCTGACTTCTCAGCACATGGTTGATACATTGGACCCTTTGGCATCACTGGGAATTCTCACATCACTTTAGAATCAGAGAATACACATCTTCATAGCTTGTCCATGTTTGTGTAGTTCAAGCTTACAGAATAATTGAAAACCAAGGATTGTACCCTCTGCCTCTCTTTTAAGGAAGAAACATACCAAGAGGGAGTAAATATTATAGAAATGCCTAGTAAACTCCCTGTTAAGTCGCTTCTTCTAGATCAGTGGTTCTTAATTTGTGGATCTCAACCCCTTTAAGGCTAGCATGTCAGATATTTACATTATGATTCATTACAAGAGCAAAACTGTAGTTATGAAGTAACAATGAAATAATTTTATGGTTGGGGTCACTACAACATGAGGAACTGTATTAAAAGGTGACAGCATTAAGAAGGTTGAGAAGCACTGCTCTAGACCTTTTGTTTGATGAATAGGGAAGGATAATGAAAAGCCATGACCAGGTTCATTGTCAGAGGAACAGTTGGGAAGGATAAGGTTTAGAGGGGAAGCAGGTATTTAGAAGAGTGGTTGAGCCACATCCCAGCCCTTCCTCTTCACTGTTGACTGTGTGACCTAACACAAGTTATTGTCCTCTGAGGTACATCCCCATATTCAAGTCCTCATATTTACTTATGCAGTCTTGCTGAAATTTTTGCAGAAAATGTTAGGATGTCATTCATGTTTCAACCGCAGCCTAGACTTGCCTAGTAAGACCTTTCTTTCATCTTTCAGTCTTTGTAAAATCTAGATGTGCCTGTGCCCCCAAATTCTTGTTGATATTTTGACTTGAGGCCTAGATGTGCAGCTCAGTTGGTATAGTGCTTGCCTAGCATGAAAACAGCCTCGGCTTCAGTCACCAGGACTGCATGACTGGATGTGGTGGCACACACTTGCCAGGACTTGGAACTTGGAAGCAGGAAGATCAGAAGTTCAAGGTCATCCTCAGATACACATTATGTATATAATATATAAAATTTTAAATATGTAGCATCCTGTCTCAATTAAAAACATATCTAATGGCTTGTGTGATGGGATTATTGTTGGGGAATTTGGGAGGCAATTACAATGGGGCAATTAGGTGGTAAGAACCTAATAGTTGGCTTGATGCCTTTTAAAAGAAGCCACAGGAAGTGCCTTTCTGTCTGAGAGGATTACAACAAGTGCCCACAGTGAACCAGGAGGTAGTTCAAACCAACATTGTAATCTTGGTATGATCAAATCATATGACCTACAGAATTAACTTTAATTTTTTAATAAACCGCTCTGGGTATTTATCAGCTGAAACATCTGCCTTGTTTCATAATCATTTCATATCTTTTTTTAAAAAAAAATCTTCATTTTTGAGAATTTCATACACATATACAAGGAAATATGATCATATCCATCCCTTGTGGGTCCCTGTTCTGGAGGGATTCCCACGAAGATCTCTGACCCAGCTGGGTGTGGGGAGCCAGGCCAAGGGGATAGAGTGCAAGCAGGGAGGGGGAATTGCCTCCACTGCCTCTGCTGCTGCTTCTGCCTGTGTCTCCACTTTTGCCACTCAGTTGTTTCCAGGTGCTGCATCTGTCTCTCTGCACTGAGCTGGTCCAGGCTGGGCCAGTGAGATGCTGGCTTGCTAGCAAGGAGGGGAGGGTCCTGAAGGTGCTTCTAGAGAGCAGGTCTCTTCCCAAGTGTTACAGCTCTTGTGACAGAAACTCTCGGACACCAGGATGATTCTCACACACCTTTATTTCTCCTGAATAGGGCTCTTATATACAGTTTTGGGATGGGTCAGGGTCTGGCAGCAGATAAAGCCTATTGGCTTGGTCTGAAAGCATGGAGATACCTCATCTACATGTGGGAGCACCCGAGGCACTGTTCCTCATGACTGATGGCCATAGACTTCTCTGTAGAAGGGACTCTGTGGAGGGTTGAAGCTAAGTGATAGGAACCAGGGGCCCAGGAGCAAAGTCGAACACCTACCGTCCCATTAGGGTCCGGGGTTCAAGGCCTGTGCTCAACCAGGCACCCAGCTGCCTCTCACAGCCCACCGTGCCACAATTCCTCACATCCCCACTCCAGCTTCCTCCCATATCTCCCCTAATATGTCTCCCCTTCCAACGTCATACCCTTTTCTATAGCACTCACTCCACATAGTGCAGTCCGTGTGACTGAGTTTGGAGCCATCTCCTGGCGCATGACAAATATTCAGAGGTCACACCCTCAAAGCAGAATAAGTCTCCTTTCCCCAGCTGTTAGCCTTTGCTGAGCAGGGGTCATCCTCCAGGAAGGGGTGGGACCTGAAGAGAACCTCTCCCATTCCTGTCAAAATTGTTTCTTCTTGTTCTTGTTTGTAACATCTTAGCTAAGCTAACACTTAACTATGACAGCCAAGAGAAGAGCTCTGGAGAAGCCCTTGCTTAGGCTTTATATGTCCCACTGCCCTGGGAAGAGCTAGTCAGAGTGCCAGGGACCATGTTATCCCAATACAGTGAAGAAGTATTAAGTAAAGCCTGGATAAGACAGTCTAGAGGCAGAGAATGTGGTGTTATAGGGATTAGATCATGGCAGTCTCAAACCCTTGACTTCAGATTATAGAAACACTCTTTTTCTTCAGTTTCCTTATCTGACTAGTGGAGGCAATGACGTTTTCTACAGGAAAGGGTGACTGTAAAGATTTAATGAGGAAAAAGTTTTATGAAAACTTATAAACCTAGGATTCAGGGAGCATTCTCTTTAAGGGTTCCTGCTGTTCAACTTAGTTTTGTGTTCCATTTATGTCCACAAGCGTGAATAGAATTGTGTTTCCTTGAAAAAAAAAAAAAAGAAGAATTTTAAGAAAGAAATAATAGCCAGTAAAACCAATCATAATGTACAGTTACTAGGGAGGGAGACATTTTCTTCAGTGCTGTGGGTACTGGTTAATTGCCTATGTTTCTGTAAATGACCATTTGCCCACACCTCTGTAAGCAACAGTAAGCAAGATTCAACTTAGTGAATCACACACAAAAGACATAGAAGTTCTGTGATTCTTTGGGAAGAGGAAGGAAATCAGCAGGAGTGGAAGGGGACAAGAGAAGGTGACAATTGGATGAATAAGGTCAAATACATTATATGTATATATGTATGTAAATGACAAAGAAATCACTTTAGATATAATTGATAAATGCACATAAAACCATTGTCAGACAATCACAATATAACACAAATGGTAGTAAAATAGCAGTAAAGTATTTTTTAGTAAATGGATGACCTGTGCCTGAGTCCAGACAGCAAAGATATATTGGATTTGAAGATATTTCCTTAATTCTATGCAGTCCATTTCATTGTCTAATTAATTTATATTGTTATTTTAGTAAATTGTCCTTGACAAACCATCATTA
Source organism: Mastomys natalensis (assembly GCA_021653895.1). Classification (NCBI taxonomy): domain Eukaryota; kingdom Metazoa; phylum Chordata; class Mammalia; order Rodentia; family Muridae; genus Mastomys; species Mastomys natalensis. The sequence goes on from JAJTUV010000152.1 coordinate 911,173, forward strand.
AGTAAATTTAATTGAGTAAAATTACAAGCATGAACTCTGTAATCAGGTTTCCTGGGCTTCAAGTACTAGTTATGAGACCTTCATTCAGCAAGCCATTTTAACCCTTGAATTGGTTTTTTCACCCAAAAGGTGGGGTTGAAAAATAACAATTTAAATCATCTAGGAAGAAAAAAAATCACCATGACAACATATTTCATCCAATGGAATGGATCTGAAACATAAGCTTAGCATTTTAGCCTGAAATAAGCAACTTTTATGAGACTTGTTTTGTAAAAGATCACAATGGGATTATTATAACCCTTCTGCCATGAGAGAGGTGAAGCTGGACATTAGAGGAAGTATTTAGACTGAGATAGGAAACATATCCCGAGAAACCCTCAGCAGCATTCTCCCTGAGATATATACAGTCTTATAACTTGTGGATGACTTCCTTGGTGCCTACCATCTTAATTTCCGGTTCCCTAAAAAACTTAAGAGAACAACTTATTTCACATAGTGACATGGGCCATTATAAGGTAAATTCAGGCAAAGGACTTCATACAGTGTCTCTTTCTTCCCCAGAGCAGAAGGTAACTTATTTCTTCCTAATAAATGGTACATTAAACTCCAGGGACTATCAGTATGGTTTCCATTAGATCTTGAAAAAAAAAAAAAGAAAAAGAAAAACATTTGGCTTTTTTTCCCCTTCTCCTAATCCGTGTAGCTTAGTGAAATCAGAAGAGAAATTCAACCCCCCTGAATATAAAAAGCAGAAAGCTTCTGGAGAGTTAGAACTTTTGAAAACTAAAACATGATTAAAAATGCAAAAAAAGCAGTGTAGATAATTTTACGGAACAGCAGGGGCAATTGGGAGACACTTATTAAAGAACCTGTTAAAGTAATTAGCGATAAAAATGGAAATTTGAGGCATTTCTGTATCTCTTAGATCCCAGAATAAATTCAGGCTGCGCTGAGTCACTTCCTTCCTCTGATCTGCCTCACAGCCAAAAGACAAAAGGGACACTTAGGGAGGACCCAGGGCAAGCCTGAGCTACCTTCAGTAAGTGGCAGCTCATCCCACGGGTCTTATCTACCTGCCACATGGAAGGCCCAGTCCTCCATCATGTCTCTTAGACACTGTCACTGTGAGGTTATACTATGTTTGAAAAGCCCTGACAAGGAGATATGGAGATCGGCTGTGAAAGCAGAGTCCCTCTTGCACCAAGTTGCTATATAGATTACTTCCTGCCACTGGCTAGCCTGTGCTAACACACTGCAAGCACCCCTCCCCACTAGTCTCTGTCACTTCCCCCAAACATCTCTTTTCCTACCATTATTTCTTTGTGAAATTATTTCCTATAGCTCAGATTGGCTTCCAACACTCTATGTAGCTGAGAATGACTTTGAATTTCTGATTCCCTGCCTCCACCTCCCAAGTGGTGGGATGACAGGTATATGCCACCATACACAGTCTATGCCATGCATGCCAGGGTCCTTTACTGGGCTTCCTGCATGCTAAATAAACATTGTACCTACCAGACCTCAGCCCAGCCCCTCTGCCATAACCTTTTGCTTGTTACGCTTTAGAATTCTTTAGCATTCTTTTCTTCATCTGTGCATTTTGGGTACTTCATTGATCTCATAAACTGAACTAATGACCTTCTTCTCATCTCCTATAGTTTATCATCAGAATTCTGTACACAGTGGGGGCTTCATTAATGTTTCCTGATGCAGTGATGAGCAGACATTCCCAAAGGGGAAATCTGTTGACTGTTCTCATCTGTCCCACCTATGCTGACCTCAGAGAAACTTTGTAGCCACCGAAGGCTCCACTCTTAGGCAGTCTCTAGATGATCATATTGTCATGGAAGTGGGGAACCTTGAAGAAGTTTTGAATATAGCTGTGGAATAATTGTGTTCAAAATCATTTTATATCAGGAATGCCAAGGACGGAGAAAGGAGGGAAAAATAATGGCATGAACCAAGGCACTGTCCAAAGCGAGACAGAGTCCTCACTATGATAGACATGCAGAAGAAATGTTCTAAGGAAAAGAACCGTTGAAGTAAGAATTATTGTGATAGACCTTAAAAAAATAATTATAAAAATAAGACTCAAGTGAGATCGCACCATGATGGGTATATTCATTAAATGTCTTCCTGAAGAACATTTGAAAGACATTCCCTCTGCATCTGTCAGCAAGATGGCAAGGTCAAATAATGTGTTTTTTTTTTTTCTCTATAACTCAAAATGGAAAGAAAGGCATGATTAATTAAACATCAATTTTTACCAAAAATGATTTTTCTGTGCTGGGCTCAAATTCTTGTGAATCTAAGAAATGACCATATAATACTCCATTATATAACACAAAGTTATGCAATATTCAGTTTTATAATAAATTCTTAATGTATTAGAACCAAACCCCATGAAACGTTAACCCGAGAATCTGCCACAATCACTCTTTATGGAATTTAGAATGGCTGGTGAAAATCATATTTCTAAGATGGGCAAAAATGTAAGTTTAGTATGAGAGTCAAAAGTTGTGAGGGCTTTTGATTTTGGGGTATGTGTGTTTAAGAGAGGAAGACAGACTGTTTGATAAGTAAAGCTTCCATATAGAAATTATACTCCTCAGGCTTAGCTGTTTGGGGTAATTTTATTGAGCTTACTTTGAGCAATTCTTACACATAACTATGAAAATTGCTCTATTACCCTACAAAAGGAACAAAGTGTCTCCATCAAGCTGTATCTGATTCACAGCCATATTGGAAACACTTCCCCTTAAATAGAGCACACATATTTTCTATCTCATACAGGCGATGGGACACTTTGGGATGTTGGCAATATCAAAAGATACTTAGAGACTGTTCTGAGACCTCTACCACATTTGTCCCTGTAATGTGGGATGAGAGGGTGGGAAACACTATGTATAGCATCAGCGTAGGACTCCATCAGAGGAATAGAAACGGGACCCTAAAAGCTAGGCTAGAGCTGCAAGATTGGATCTGCTCTCTGAAGTGAATGCAGGTCCATTTATAATAATACTGTAGTCGGTGAAACCACCAGTTACAAGAGGCCAGTAAAAATGCTGCTGGTAAGGGTATTCACCATCATGTCTGATCCCTAGGACCCAGGTGGTTGAAGGAGTAGACCAACTCCTGACCAATTGTCCTGACTTCTACATATGGACTGTGACACATATGCCCACCTAGAAGGTACACAAAAACACACAGGCACAATCATAATTGATTATAATTTTAAATTAGAAAAGAAAAAAAAATACTTTAAAGGACATCAACTCAGGATCCAGGTCCCTAGATGTAAGGAAGGGTGAACAATAAGCAAGTCTGACTCCAAATGAGCAGCCAGCTAGTCACACAGCAACGGGACAGGGCAGGAGCAGAAGCCTGTGGTAAGCAGCAGGGCAGCAAAACACAGGCAGGAGCAGGTGAGGAACAGCTTCCTAGACAGAGAGGTGAAAATCATATGTTCCTGCTGGTGGCTCAGGAGCTGAGAGCCATGGTAATAATAGTGGTGGGTGCATAGATCCCAGGGAATTACTGCAGTCCTTTAAATTCCCTATCTACCTTCCAAAATGTCTCCATTATCAGTAACACTTCTCATTGCTGTGGCAAAATATTTAACAAAAGCAACCCAAAGAAGAAAGTGTTCATTGTGGCTGACTCACAGTTTGAGAGTGCACAGTCCACCATAGTTGAGAAGGCAGAAGGATTGAAGCAGGAGGCCACTGCTCACATTACACCCATCAGGGAGCACAGAGAGGTAAGTGTTGGTACTCAGCAGGCTTTCTCTTTTTTATTATCAGGCCAAGGTCTCAGCCCATGGGATGTTGCTACTCACAGTTATAGTGGGGCTTGTCCATTAAACATTATTTTTTGAGACATCCCTGTGGACACACCCAGAAGTGTATTCCCATAGTGCTTCTCCATCCCATTAAGTTGACAACAAAGATGAACCATTGAGAGTAGATATTGAGAGAAAGCTGGTAGATAAAGAAATCTTGGCATTAGCTCATATAGCAAGAGCAGGCCACCTCACTTTTTAATTAAGACAGGAAGCCAAACAGCAGTGGAAAGAGAAGCCCTCTCTCTCAGCTGAGAGATTTTTCCCCAGAAAAAGATGAAAAGAGCAACTCTGGCGAACATAAAACAGAGCCAGGGTTGAACTTTGGATAATTATAGCTTTCACCAAGTTAAATAAATCCAGCTGTTAGAACATAACAGGTTAAACATATTCATAGAGCAGGAGAGATGGTTCAGCAGCTAAGAGCCCTGACTGTTCTTTCAGAGGACCTGAGCTTAGTTTCCAGCACACACATGTGCCAATAACACCAGATTCAAGGAGATCAGGTACCTCTCGCTTCTGAGGGCACCTGCACTCACATGAACATATACATACAATTAAAAGATAAAAAAAAAATAAAACCTTAAGTATTCGTATCCATCCTCTGTTGCTGACCCTAAATATCCCTGTTGGTGGAGTCCATTATTCTGATGCATTCAGGCTTATTCTCATGTGTAGATATTTGTCTTTGTGTGTGGTGCATGCATGTGTGCATGTGGATTGCCTTGCCCATGGATGCATGTGTGATAAATAGGAGGTGACATCCAGATGTTGTCCTTTACCTTAGTTTTGTTTTTAGTCTTAACTGTTTTTAGCAAGTGTATGCGTTGTGTATATGTGTGTACACATGTGTGTGTGCATGTGTGCGTGTGTGTGTGTGTGCTTGCGTGCTCGTGTATGATGTGCTTCTCTGTGTGCATTATTTTTTTTTCACAATGGTTTTCTCACTGGTCTAGATGAAATGACTAGCTAGACCGACTGACCAGCAAGCCCCAGGGACCCTCTGCTCCATGTCTACTGGTCAGTTCTATGATTACAGACATGCACTCCTGTGTCTAGTTTTCTGTATAGGTTCTGGGGATCAAAACTTGGCTCATCATACTTATGTCTGCTGAGCCATCACTGTGGCCCCAGATGCTCCCTTTTTAATAGAGGAGGGAAGCTGTGCACATGACTGTAGTGTTAGATTAATTATCTTAAGGAATATGAATGAGGAAATGGAACTCCTGGCCATATAACCTTTTGTTTTATTGTCTTTGTTTTACTCTAAAGCAAAGCTATTAACTTCTGAAGTCCTAGCAGGGAAAATGTCACATCCTCCTTTCCAAACTTGAGGAAGTACAACAATAAAAATAAAAGCTGTTTATCACTTTCTTTCTGTGGTTCACCTAGCACATTTCCCTGTGTCCCCAGACTTCTCAGATGAAGAGCTCAGCTTTGACCTCACCTCAACCACTAAATAAAGTCGTGGTGTCTTCCTGGCCGTAGCAATCACTACCTTGAAGTTAAGACATCATCATGTTCTGAGCTCAGACCTAGAGGCAGAATTCTGTTAAATGCAATAAGCCTTCAGTGAGCATCTGAGAAACTGCAGCATGGTAAATAATGGGAGAAACATAATGGAAAACTCTGGCCCTCCAGCCTTGCTCTGCTGGCTCTGATCTCCACTCTCCACAGCCATCATTAACCACACAGCTGTAGAATTGGCCGCTGCCACTCTCAAGGGAGCACTCACCTTGATCCTCCAGATAAAGGACAACCTGTCCTTGGCACAGTCTGTTAAAGGGAACATCCTTAAGTCTTATCTTACAGATGCAGACTTGTGTAGAGCAACCTGAGGACTACTGAATCTCTCTCTCTCTCTCTCTCTCTCTCTCTCTCTCTCTCTCTCTCTCTCTCTCTCTCCAGAAAATACTGATCTGATGTGCAACTTAGATACCAGCTTCCCTTACATTGCTGGGTCCTTGAGTCACACTTTGTAGTTTATGCTGGTATGAGCAATGTGTCTTGGCTATGATTTGGGATATAGTTTATCTCTTCTAGAACTTCCCTACCCCCACTCCTGCATACAGTGACTATTGTTGATCTAACTGCAACAAAGCTGAAATTTTGAAAGTATAAGAACCCAATTTGCTCTGCTGGTATAGTTAATATGACTGTGTGTGTATGCATATATATACATATAATATATACCTTTATATTGTCCTATGGAGCATTAACTGCATACTTGAAATAGCCTAAAATCACTTGACAAAAATAGTCTTCATTGAGTAATTGTCTTTATGAAGTTCGTCTGTGGACATTTCTATAGAAAATTGTCTTGATGAATAAAGATGAGCCTAGTGCACTGTGAGTCTACCATTTCCTGGGCAAGTGGTCCTGGGCTGTAGAAGAAAGATAGCCAAGCATAAGCATGTGGATAATCCAGTTAGCAACCAGACTGTTCATTATAGTGGGGACATGAAGGTAGCAGGAGTGTGTGCCTCCCTCTCGCTTTTCCTCTCCCTCCCCTCCTTCTGTATGTGACTTTGTTAGCCTTTATATTATAACCAAATTATTTCTAGGAATCTTGTGGATTTTCACGTTAAAGATTTGAAACTTAAAGTGTTTCACATAAGCAATTGCATCTAGAGTGATACTAACAGTGAACATGAAGTACAGATAAGTCTGATAGAGAATGTGTATCTAATTAGGTTGGGTCTAATTAGGATTTTGGCATTCTGGCTTACTCCCTATGACAATGGCTTTAGTTAAATTTTCCCAAGAGTGTTGGGGATGTGGTTCAGTAGATGAAGCACTTGCCATGCAAGCGTGAGGACCTGAGTTTGAATCCCCAGACCCCATGTAAAGTGTAATATCAACACTCCTACAGGGAGATGAGAGGCAGAGGCAGTCAAGTCCCTGGAAGAGCTGGTGTGTGCCATGAAGAACAACAATAACAACAACAAAAACCTGTCCCAAGCCAAGGGGAAGAAGACTAGAGTGTGGGGCTGTACTCAGATCTCCACACATACGCTGTGAAATTTGCTTCTGCATATTCACTACACGTGTGCCATACATACATACATACACACACACACACACACACACACACACTCACACACACACTCCTGCTTCCTTTACTTCCCCATCATAATGGGCTATACCTAGGAACTTTGTATTAAAGGAAAAAAAATCTTTCTCCCTTAAGTTGCTTAAGGGAATAGGTTGATCAATTAGATAAAAACCAGAGGCACAATGCATCATTGAAGAAGGTACATTTTGACAGACACATATTCATGCAGTATGTGAAATACTGACATCATATATCTGAGAAGAAAGAGAGAAGCACTATCATGAATTGAATGAGAAGTCAGATATCTAATCTGCAGAGGACTCTTCCCTCAAATCACATGATCTACCACTCAAAAATCATCATTTCTTTTGTTTAATGTCATTTCCCATAACTGCTGCTGCTGTTTGCACATTGATAAATGTATCATTAGGTCTTAAAAATATAATTCACTTGGCACTCTCTCAATCTCTTAAACCTGTATATGGATGGAGAAAGTGTAAAAACATCTTTTTCTCTCTGGACTGTAATGAGCATTAATTGGGTATATTAATTGGTATTAATTGAATATAATACACTATGACAGGTCCTGATTAGTTAACAATAGGGAATCCTAGATCCCAGAAAGAACTTGAGAAAGGTGTTATAAAAATCACGCAGAAACTGTATCATTTTGCTAAATACTGATTGGAGTCTTAAAAACTTTGAATTTTTATAGCAGCTGTCAGAAAGTTTTAAAAGTATCTCTACAGACATACAGATTGAGAGGAGATGGATACAAATATGAAACAAACAAGTAAATAGGAGTTTGAAACTCAGGTGATAAGGACAACTGGTATACTGAGGCCAGGGGGAAAATATCATTAACATTGCTTTACGATGACGTATATTCCTGCTAGAGTATACATTGTTCAAGGGGTATCCTGCAAAGATTTATTGAGTGCCTAGATAACCAAGTGTACAGGATTCACATGAAAATTTACCCTGATGATAGAAACAGATGGATGACTGTCATTTTAGTGGAATTTATATTTCCTATGACAACATGGCCAATTTTCTGGGACAAAGTGACCTCTGCAAGGCCAATCTTGCAATCCACTTGCATTTCCTAGTAGTATAGAATCTAAGACATTTTTCAATCTCTCTCTCTCTCTCTCTCTCTCTCTCTCTCTCTCTCTCTCTTTCCCTCTTTCCTCCCTCAAGTGTGGGAGGTGTTGTGATTTATGTGTGTTTGGGGGAACCATGCATTCCACAGGTTACATGTGGAGGTTAGGGGATGACCTCAGGGATGGCCCCCACCTTCTACCTTATTTGAGACATATTGTCCTGTTTTTCACCATTAGGAGAGGCATGCTAGTTGTTCATGGAAGATTCTGATCTCTCCATCTCCCATCTCACCAGAGGATTATAGAATTATAAATGCATGTACTACCATGTTCAGCTTTAGGTAGTTTCTGGAGATGGACTTCTCACTGTTGCTTCAAACATTTCACTCCATGAGATATTTCCCAGCCCTTGGGTTGGACTCACTATACAACGAGTCTAGTCTATGCTAGAAAGGATCTTTTTGGCCACATTATTCACTCACTTGATTAGAATTTTTTTAATCTCTGAAATCATCAAAGTCATGACCAAGACAAATCAGAATAACAAAGATCATTTTTTTAAAATGCTACTAGCCTGGCAGAAACATGACACATAAATCATGGGTTTTACTGTATTTGCAATTAAACAAATCAAATTTAGTGTCCACTGGAAAGCCTTAGCAATTAGTATCAAGATTAATATAGTGAAGCATCTTTACTGTAGCAGGTCTCCCAAACAAAACCAAAATAAAAAAAAATTCGGTATATAATTGAGTAGCATGTTAAGTATTAATGTACAGAATCTTCTGAGTCCCCAGGTCCCTGATGCAATTATTTTCTATTCACATTAATTGTTCCAAGCAGATGATGCTAATAACTTTCAGTTAAAATGTATCCAAAGGAAGATTTCCTAAGATCAGTACCATTTAGATATAAGGTCACTTTTGTAATTATTCGCTTAGATTTTTAGGCATGCCTGAACATAATAAAATTAACCTTGTGACTATTTTCACTTTTTTAATGAGAGTATCAAAAGTTAATGTTCACACTGGCCAGAAAATGTATTAGGGTATAGATGGTTTTCCTATTACTTATCAATATGCCAACTAGTATATCTGTGGTATATGTCTTAGTCCCTGTGAAAGTCAGAGGTCAACCTTTAGGGAAACCTGCTACAGCAGATATGGGTTTTTTTTGAGACACAGTCTCTGACTGGCCTGGAAATAATCAAGCAGGCTAGGCTGGCTTGCCAAGAGGTCCAGTGTTCCTCTTGTTTCTGTGTTTCCATGTCTGTGGTTATAAGCATACACAATCATGTCTGTTTGTCTTTTAAAAAAACATTTATTTTAGTTTTTGAAATTATAATAAATTACATCATCATCCCCTTCCTTTTCCTCCATCCAAGCCTCCCATATAACCCATTCTTTGCTCTGTCAAATAATAGTCATTTTCATTAATTGTTATTATATACACATATGTTTATATATGTGAATATATGTATGTGTTCCTAAATATATCAGTACAATCTGCTCAGTCTGTTTAATGTTACTTTATGTACATTTTTGAGCTGACCAGTTGGTATTGGGTCATCAATTGGTATGTTCTTCCCTGGTAAAGACCATTTTATGAGTCTTGAAGATCAAACACAGGTTTTCACGTTTGCATGGCAGTACTTTACTAACTGAGCCATCTCCCTAACCCAGTGCATCTTTTAATTCTTCTTCTAAGACTTTCCCCAGACAAACTGTCAGATTGTAAAATTGTGCATGTTGTGAATAAAATGCAACTTGCAAATACAAACACACACGAGAGAACTCTGATGAACTGAAACAGACTTGTGTGGGTTCTGACATGTTTTCTCCTAATGGGAACTACCAAATTCTTTAGAAAGCTATTGGTCCCAAGTCAGATTTTGAAAGAAAGAAATAAAGTAATGCTACCCAACATCTCTTCTTGGTTTCACCTTAGAAATGTCACTCACATGCCGTGGCTCTCTCATCTGATGATCTGATCTCAGAGGCAGGAGGAAGCTAAAGTCTGACACTATCACGGATAGATATTGAGCTGCGTGTGAGTCACCCAGCTGTATTCATGGAATGATGTTTAGGTCGTTTTCTTACTGCCATCAACTCTGATGTCACAAGCAAACCACAAGATACACCTCTGAAGCATCCTCAGGCAGAGAGCAACACCTTGTTTTCTTGTGTTCTCTGAAATTCAATAACATGTTCCCCTGTTGATAGAGTAAACAGGACATGTCACTCTCTGCAAAAGTATTGTAAATCTTGGCTTTGTCCCCAAGATAGCTTTTTGAGTATTGATTACACATCAGAGTCTCTGAGTAATGGTCAAGGGGCTTTGTATTAAAGCCTATGTCCCATATTATCTCTTCTTTTCTTATGATATATTATGTATGAACTTTTAAAAATTCATGAATTCTACATTTTCTTCCTATAGTTTGGTTCAGCTTTGTGCTTGTTTGGTAAAACTATAACCACGACAGCTTTTAACTCTCATTGACTTAAAAAGAGTTACTTGGAAAAAAAACACAACAGCCGTATAAATGCATACTGAAAAATATTGCTCTTAAAAATAGCAGGAGCAAATCATGGAAAACTAGACTTCTGTCTTGCCATATAATTTTGTCAGTTGTAGATAATATATTCCATATCTGATATAAATATTCTCGTTAAATTGGAATGACATTTCAGTAAAATACTGTCATTTTCTACATCTGCAAAGACCTCACAGCCCCTGATCTATACTGTGACCTTAAGATTATGAGTCTTGAAAATGTGTAGTTTTTATTAAAAAAAACTCTTGGCTTCGGTCTCTGTGTTTCTATATAGCATTAAACTGAAACTGTAGTTTTCATTTTGCATTTATCATAATATGAATATCAGAAAACATGAACCATTCAAGTTGGTAATCTAGAACAGAATGTAAAAGAGACGTTTGTAGCAGAGCAAGGTGTGGATTTTTACCAATTAAATGGATGTAAATAACATAATGTTGGAAAGGAAACCAATATGCACTTTCCACATGATGTTATTTTATAACCATCACCATATGTTTCCATTGACAACTGTGACTAGTAGGATGCATTGTATTTGTGGTTCTCTGGTTAGTTGACTCCCTATGTTGCCCTTAATTGGACTGTAAAATTATGGCTAAGATTTGGGCTTGGAATATTACTTACTTGTCTTATTGCTGTCACAAAATAACCAACATGGCAACTTAAGGGCAAGATGGCTCTTTTGGGCTCCCAGTTCCAAATGATGCAGTGTATCATGGTAGAAGGCACCAGTGCATGTGCAGTAGACAAGATGAATATGTTGCATCCACAGCCAGGAGGCAGAGAACAGAGAGGAAATGGGACTGGTACATGAAATATGTGCATAGCAGCAGATAGTTTACTCATAGCCATAGGAAGGAAGATGAAGAAAGCTGTCTACCTGAATGTGTTTCCAGAAGCTTCTATTAGTTGTCCCCAGGAATACTGTACAACTAGTTTGGGTTACTGTCTAATAAAGCTATCTCAGAACTTATGTGCAAAGTATCAGATACTGGTGGTATCCTAAGAGATGTAAAATAAGATTATTTGATGAGGGGGTTCTATAAATTTACAGTTTAGTTGAAGTGACTCAGGTGTGTGTGTGTGTGTGTGTGTGTGTGTGTGTGTGCAGCAACACCTAGAAATTCTCAAGTCTACCATATGAATGGGGATTGTTCAGTCTCTATAATTACCTGATATAGCAAGTATCTCAGTGACCTCTACTGATCAAAAAGAGATCGGGGTACAGAGGGATTTGGGGGGTAACTTTCCTCCCAAAATCAAAGAGCTAGGATGTGGAGGAGCAGGGATTGAAGCCTCATAAATAGCCTTAAAAGTCAAGTGCTTGACCATAGAACAGCTAATAACCAGAGCAGATAATTATTAGTGGATAACAACAAACATTAGAGGAGAGCTGGCTGTATAGCATGGCAGTAGAATTCTAGTCAGCATGCCTTTTAAATTAAGTAGGGCAAGGTTGGAGTTTCCCAAATGGAGGACTGGCTCTACCTCCCTTTAGTGGAGAATTCCTCTCTAACCAGCCTACAGCTATGTTCTATGGCCTCTCCACCTCAACGGTGCTATAGATGAAGGCAGATCTATAGAAATAAAACTGAGAATTACCTTTCAAAAGAACTTTAGTAGGAGAGGTATAGGCTCACAGCCATAGGCATGAAATTGGAGAACAGTAGGAAATAGTCGAAGTGTGCATCTTGCTAGAATCTTGAAGAGAGAGCCTTCACTCCCTTCCATTTCCAGAGTATTAAGAAAGATATGGCATCATAGAACAGACAGTATGATAGAGTATTGAAGGGAGAGAGCCTTCAATTCTATAAGACGAGGGGAATTTCCAGTTTTTATAAATTTTATTGCACACATTGGAAGTGCTATGGCAGAAGTACTAGATGAGAGACTTCAATTGAACAAGATCCCCCATATGATTTTATGCACATAAATAGCATGTCTTAATATACTTCTTTGTTTAATCTCTCCCATTACATAGGCTGACTTTCCCCACCTCCCTCAAGTGTCTTATACAGTATCTCTCTTGGTACTCAAGGTCATCTCCAAGGGAGAGCCAGCAGTTCTTTCTCAAATCTACCCATCTCCTACATTCTAATTTCTTGTTACTTTAATCTATCCTCTAAAGGATGTATGCACATGGTTAATGCCTGAGGAAAAAAAGTCTTCTGCTTTCTCAAGCCTAGGTATTGAGTTGAGCTCTACAAACAGATGTGGTTTTGCTAGACAGAGTAGGTGGGGATAGATGACAGACAGAGAGATCACATCTAAACTGTGGTATGCTGGAGTAAAGAAGAAAAAGTCACCAGAACTCATGCAGAGAATGGAAAGCCATTGGAGGTCTTTAACTCTAGGTCACATGGCAAGAGGCAGGCACAGTTGCTTTCTGGAGAGTGGTGAAATCTATCAGAGCAAAAGCTGTTCTATTTAACAAGTGCCACCAGATAAATCCCATAACAAAACATAAAGGACTAGGCTAGAGACCATTTAAAGCATTAAAGTACAAGTAGAAGCTAATGGGATGTTTCTGGAAGTTTATATAGGGATGAATTCTACATGTCTATGTTAGTAGAGGCATTGATACCAGGTTATCCTGCAAGGTGGAGCCATAGAGGGATAAAAGGATGTAGTTTAGTTGGTAGAATACTAATATACAAAGCCCTGGGTTCCATCTCCAACACCATATAAACTGAGCATGGGAATGGATGCCTTTAAGCCTAAGGAACTAGAGGCCTAGAGGCGGGAAGATCAGAAGTTCAAAGTCATCTTTGGTGTTGTGGTTTGGATGTGAAGTGTCCCCCACCAATAGGCTTCCATGTTTGAACAATTGGTTCCCAGCCCATGGCACTGTTTTAGAAGGTTCTGGAACACTTAAGAGGTAGAATCTCAATGGAGGAAGGTGGTCACTAGAGGACTAGCCTACACCCACTTGAATTTATTCATTGCTTCTTGAGTATGGAAACATGACCAGCCAGCTTTTTAGTCCCCCTACCCCTTCACTCACCATCTTCCCTGCCATGATAGACTCTGAATCTTTCAGCCAAAATAAACCATTTACCCTATATGTCGCTTTTGTCAGAGCATTTTGTCACAACAGAACGTAATTGAGAAACTTTGCTACATAGTGAGTTCAAGGTCAGCCATCAAGGATTGGATGAAACCCTGTCTGAAGAAAAGAAAGTGAGTAGAGCTGTTGGCTGGCCATAGATACCTGTTAAGAAGCAAGTATAGACTTACTTTAACTAAGTTATATCTAACAATATCTAAGGGCATCATTGGTAGATAGTGCTGAAAACCAGATATTGAGACAAGTTTTGCCTGTCATGATTCCTAGTCCCAAATATCAGCAGGGAGAAATAGGATATGAAAAAATTCTTGGCATTTTTTTAACAATCACTTAAAGAGATCACTATGCAGCAAAAATAAAGTGTCTGTAGCAAGGCAGATGAAATGATTGAGTGTTATAGTTATTGATTAGCAAGAAAATTAAATGTGCCCTCTGTACTCTATGAGGGTTTAAGGTTTTCCACAAACACTTTCCCATCATGGCTGTCTGCTGGGGTGGGGTGGGGTGGGGGCAGGTTGGGGTGTTTCTCACCATTATTTAGAATTGCATTTGTAGGACAGTGATAAGTACTCAAGTACTAATGGCACCCATAAAATGTCAATAAATTGCATAAGTAAGAGGCATCACACCTCTGCAACTGACACCAAGACAGATGGCTCCTGACTGGAGAGTTTCGGAGACAAGACTTTCTAAAGATAGGCCGGAATTAGACAGTAACAGAGGGCTCCTGGTCCAGATCAGGATGCTAAATTAATTTAACCTGTCCAGTCTGCGGAGCTTCATCTGTTACATCTGCAAGGTGGCTTTCGAGATGCACATGGGTGTTTACCACTTTGTCTGTTGCCTGTGGTTTATGTGGGCCCCTAGAGTTCTAACCACTATGGCCTTCTGTGTGAACTCTACATCTGTGAGATATGGAGGCCAGCCATTAGCATTTCCACAGCCAACCAGACATGAGAAGTCCTCTGATGGAGATATGTGACACCTGAGCTTTGTGCATGCCTGCAGCATGTGGTATCTTGCAAGTCTGCACAGATGAACTGGGGTGTATGTGATAGCTGACATAGAATAACCTTCTCACTTGAGGGGAACCTAGGAGTGTTATTGCCCACTCTACAAATGAGGCCACTGGGAGAAATAAACACAAGAATGCGATTTTGTAGCAGTATAGAACCTGATTTGTACCATTAAGCTAAAGCCTAATGCTGGTGCTCTTGAGTCCTATAGCCAAGAATGTGTCTTCTTCCATCTGGAGCATTTGGAGTGTGTTATTGTTGTTTCATTTTGTTCTGCAGAGCTGGAGATTTAACCCTGGATCTCATATAGGGTAATGAAACATTCTCTCATAGCCATACTCCCTGCACCTGGGTCTTGCTTTGATATTGATTTGATCTCTTAGAGCATAGCTGTATACAATGAGAACCCACTATTGTGATAACGATGGTAGCTTGAGATAAGCTGAACACCCTCTGTAGATAAGACACTAAGTATATATGCTTCATGTCTAGAACCTCACACATCACTCTGGCGCTAGCAGTTTACCCCTGACCTTACCTTTGCAATTCATTTGAAAGGGGAAATATAGCTACCAAAGCTAAACAACCTCTTGGAGCCACACAGTGTGAAGCAGAGCTAAAGGGTGGGAGGGCTTGGCATGGGACACAACCTATCTCAGTAGTTAAAATACTTGTCTCCCAAACTTGAAGACCTGAGTTTGATCTGTAAAACTCACATTAAAAACCAGAAACAAAGAACAATAAAAACTAGGCATTGAGGTATATGCTTGTGACTTCAATGGTAGGAAGGCAGAAACAGGTCCCTGGAACTCATTTGCCAGAAAGTGTTGTCTACTTAGTGAGTTCTAGCCAGTGAGATGTTCTTTAAATAAGTCTCCCAAGGAATGATACCCTGAGGTTATCCTTTGGTCTCCACATGCTTGAGCTTGCATGTTCACATAACCCTCCCCACATAGCCCCCCAAGCACATGCACATGTGTACACGCATGCGCGTGCACACACACACACACACACACACACACACACACACACACACACACCACACTGAGCCTAAGACTTTTGTAGTTCCCAAACCTGAGCTTCTAATCACTTACTCCAAGATCATTGGGTGTTTACTTCTTAAGCCAATACTTTGCTGAGCCCTGTCCTGTTTTTACAGGAGCACCTCCAGAATGCAAAATCAGGAACCCCTGCCTTGAAACCCTCTGGCTCAGGGGTTGTCATCCCTGATCACCTCTGTCCTCGAAACAGCTGCAGCAGCGGCAGCGAGCTATCGCTGTCAAGCACCTGCAGCGAGTACTCCAGTGGCTCCTCCTGCACGTGGCAAGACAGGAAGCTCATTGGGAGAAGGGTAAGGCTTCTGTCAGGCAAGTCAGCTTCAGAGAGAGCAGGAAGAAAATCCTGTGCCTGCTGGAATTTGGTTGTGGAGACAGAGTGGGGGTGGTAAGGAAATGAGCATTCGCTGACTGTTTGCCCATTGACCGTGGAGGCAGCCACTGATCAGCACTTTGGGCTCATGAAACACAAAACATGATGGGGCTGTGCATCAGGTAACTACAGAACAGACAGATAAATTACTGGGACAGGATGTCGGGACCAAGGCTTGATGAAAGGAGGGGCTGTGCATCTTTACGTACCAGTAATGTCTTCCCTGCTTCCTGTTTTATTTTATTACTCTATTTTATTTGTGTATATGTATATGCACATATATATGTATGTATACATATATATGTGCATGTAAACACGCATATGTATGTGTATTGGTGCCTATGGAATCTAAAAGTCGGCCTCTGCTGTTGTTCCTCAGGACCTGTCCATGTTGTTTGAGACACAGTCTGCATCTGGCTTGAATCTTGAATTTATCAATTTGGCTAGTGAGCCCCAGGGTTCCTGCCTCTGCCTCTGCCTCTGCCTCTGCCTCTGCCTCTGCCTCTGCCTCTGCCTCTGCCTCTGCCTCTGCCTCTGCCTCTGCCTCTGCCTCTGCCTCTGCCTCTGCCTCTGCCTCTGCCTCTGCCTCTGCCTCTTTGGCACTGAAACTTCACACCCAGATTTTGGGGGCGGGTTCTGGTGATCTGATACCAGGTTCTTATCCTTGTATGACAAGCACTTTACCGACCAAGCCATCGGCCTAGCCCCTTTCCAGGGTGTGGAACAATCACTCACTCCTGCAAGATCCCACGCCCTCATCTGTACAGAGCTTACCAAGCTGCAGGGACCTCGGAGCGAGCTTCCTTGCATATTGGAACAAGCCAAGTATTTTGAAGTAGCTACTTTAGCAATTCCCCAAAGTTATAGGACAGCGAAGTTCACCAGGATAGAAACTGCAAGTCAGAATATTCAGAGTTGACTTTTCTACTATTTGGATGAATTTCATCCATGGTTTTCAGTACTTTAGAAACCAAGAAAACTCCAGAACTTATAGACTCTGCTGGTAAGGGAGTAACTTTGTCATCTGCTGAACCGGATCTCTGAAAAAGATTTCCAGCTTGCATTTTGAGGCTATTCCTATAGACTCAGGCTTCTAATGCAAAGCAGAGAGCTGGCTGCATTTATCTAAATTGCTCCCATAAGGAGTAGTTCTGAGCTCTGAATAATGACTGCCAGGATCCTGGCCAAGGGAATGATGGGACAATGTCAGGGTAGTTTTCTTATCTCACTGTGTTCCTGAAAGTTATTTGCCCCATGATGCCCTTCTCTTCTCCATTTGTCTTTTTAAAATTATATTTTTATGTATGTGTATGTGTATGGACAGGTACACTTTCAAACAAGTGGCCACAAAGGCTGGAGGAGGGCATTAGATCCCTTAGAATAGAATCATGGGTGGTTGTGTTCACACTCCTTGAGAAGCTAAACTTGGGTTCTCTGAAAGAGCAACTAGTGCTCATTGCTGCTGAGCCCTGTCCGTGCACCTGTCTTCTACTTTATTTTCTTTCTGCTTCCCCCTTTCTCTCCAATGGCCTTTTATGTTCCTTCATTTATTTTATTTGTGTGTATGTGGGGGTGCACATGTGTATGCAGGTACGTGCCTGTGTATGAGTGTTTCTCTGTATGCCAAAGGATAGCCTTAGGTTGTTCACTGGGAGCCTTCTACCCTCTTTCTTTCTTCCTTTCTTCCTTTGCTTTGTTTAGAGTCGGGATCTCTCATTGATCTAGAACTCTCAGAGCAAGCTAGGCTGGCTGGCCAGTAAGCCAGTGGCCCAAGAATCTATTTGTATCCACCTGGACAGCACTAGAATTAAAAGTACTCACTAGTATGCCCAGCTTTTTTATTTTGGTTCTAGGGATCAAATTTTAGGTTCTTATGGTTGTGTGACAAGAACCTTACCCACCATCTGGACATTCTCCCTATCTATCTAAAAAAATAACTGGTGGGCATTCTTCTAAGTGGGGCAGTTTTTGATATACTAAAGCAATCTCAAGACCCTTCAGAGACACTCTTTAGATGACCACCCATTGATAATCCAAGTGCACCTGTGACAGTTTACAGCCAGTGACAGCAGTACACTTTTAGTTCTCAGGGTCCCAGTAAGCTGTATCTGGACCCTCGAGACATTGTAAAGTTATATTCTTTCTGCAGTTTGTGCCTGGCATCAGGTGTTTTATTTAGTATTGACTTATATAATAAATCACAGGATTCTGAACAGGAACACATTGTTAAATTATATAATAATAAATGTGTGAGTAACAGCTTCTTTGAGCCCACAACTATTTTAAAATATCATTTGTTGTAGAAACAGAAAGAAAAGCATGTATAAAATACACTAGCCTTTCTCAATAAGGAAATCTGGTTTTAATAGATTCAGTTACTACCATATGTTGCCCACTCTTGAAAGTACTGTACAAATATTAGCTCATTTAATACTTATAACATATTTAAGGACTTGTTTTCCTTAGCTATGTATATATTCATATATGCATGCTTGGTACAGACATATGCAGATGTCTAGGTGTGTGTGTGTGTGTGTGTGTGTGTCTATGTGTGTGTGTGTGTGTGTGGTGCATGTAGAGGCTAGAAGCTAACCTAGTTATTATTTCTTTGACACCATCCACCATGTTCTTTTGACACAGTCTCTCACTGAACCTGGAATGCACCAGTTCAGCTTGGCTGACTGCCTGTAGCAAGCTCTAGGGATCTGCCTGGCTCTGCCTCACCTGTATTGGAATTCTAAGCACATGCCTCCATGCCTGGCATTTTAAAAAGTGGGTTCTGGGTATCAATCTCAGGTCCTCATGTTTACATATAAGCTCTTTACCAACTAAGCTGTTTTCCAGCCCTAACTCTCCCCAATTTTTAGCTAAGAAAACCAAAGTTTTGAGGATTTAAATACATGTCCCAAGAACATGGCAGTGCATGGTAAAACTAGGCATTTAGTTCTAGAACCTTTACTATTGATGGTTCTATTATCCTGGTCTTGTTGACTTATCCTTGCTTATAGAAGGCCTATATATGTTGTTAGCCTTGATTTATTCCCGTGAACACCAACAGTTCCTTAAATAAAAAGTAGTATTTTCCTAACAAGAGATAGAAAGTTCTGAGAACATTAATCTGTGCCCCTAGCTTATCAGAGGCCTCCTTCAGACTTCTGTACTGCCCCCTAAGTATTCTATCCTACTTTCTTGAACAAAGAATAACAGTTATAGGAAATGACACCCCCCAGGCTCTATCCCATGAGATTCTCATGTTCCCCTGCCACCCCTGCCAACTTTCAAGATGGGTCCACACTTTTCTCAACTCACCTATATAAGATCCCATGAGAGACTCAGGGAGGGATGTGACTTATCTCATCAGAAGATTTGCAGCTTCTGACTTTATTGGTATATTGAAATACAGCATGAACTGGCTGTGGACAAGAAGAGGAGAGGTGGGTAGGCAGGAACTGAGTTTATCTGTTGTGGATTAAATTGATCTGCCACATAGCTCTTGGAGGAACTAGTTTCCTGGCTTCTCATCTCTGTGATCAGTGTGACTCCCAAGACCATGAGAAATCTTAAAAACACACACCAAGGAAGCTCATTCTCTATTCGTTCTAGAATAGCCAGGCTTTGGGATGAGATGACTTCTGATTTCCAGAGGAGCTTTGAATGATGGCAATTTTCTAAAAGAACAAAACTACAAGAGGAAAAGGGTAGTGTCAGCAAATCACATCTGTCCCAGCAGCTCCAGACACTGGAGGGTTTTCTGAAAAAAATAAATAATTGGACATCAAGACAAATAAATGTGTGTGCTGGAGATAGCAAGAGTAAATTTCATGAAAATGGCTTAGATATAATCCAATGTCCATAGCTTACAAAACAGTTCAGTTTCTGATGGAAGTTGCTGGTCCTTTTTACATTCAGTTCATATTCAGACACTTTGACAGGGGCTAGCTGCCATAGTGATCCTCTGAAACTGCCATATTTGTTCTTAGTCAATCACCATTAGTAATTTTGAAAAGGTCCTGAGTAGGGCTGGAGAGATAGCTTAGAGATGGAGTGTTTATACTGCTCTTGCAGATGACCTGGTTCCCATTTTGCAGCTCACAACTACCTGTATCTCCAGCTCTAAAGATGCTAATACCTGCTTTCAGCCTCTATGAGCACATGTACTGGTGTGTACATAGCTGCACACGGTTACATGCATGCACAAGGATACATACATACATACATATATACATACATACATGTGATTAAAAAGAAAATAATTTTTCAAGTAGGTCAGTCCATCATTCTCCCAGTGTGCTAGTTTCTCATTTAAACTCTGAAATGCCACTGGAGAAACGCTGCCAAGAAAACCTGTGGGTTTTGTTTAACACCAGATCTTATGGACAGAAACGAGACTAGAAGTTAAACTTGATATAGCAGTACAGCACCAAGATTAAGAGTGTGAACTCCAGAGCTAGCAGCCCAAGTTCATATTTCCACTCTAGCTACTTTGGGGTGGAGACAAATTTCATAGGTTTGTAGTAAATTCCAGAAAGAGAAAACACATGAGTCCAAATATTTGTCCAAATCTCTGAGACCTGACACAGAGTAGGCTTGTTGGACCTCAGAGTCCCACAGCAAAGGGAAAGGACTATGGTGTCTCTCTTGTGGTGGTCTAAAGTTAAAGCAGCATGCCGGTAGTTGGTATCCAGCAGGTCCTCAGTGTCTGTTATTTCTCTCCTATGCTTTTCTGCTCCTTGTTATCCGTTCTGTGAAAAACACAAATGTGAGAAAACCCATCTTTCATTTCCCATCCATGTTTTGAAGGCTGGCATTTAAGAAGGTGTGAGGGCAAAGAAACTGAGCTGCCAACCTCAGTGGAAGAGTAGCTATCACAGGGATACCACTGCTAATGCCCAGTTATTCATGTAGATTCACACACACACACACACACACACACGTATGCGGGTACACATGATAACTTTAGAAACCTTTCCTGGACACTCATGAAGACATAGAGCTATCGACCATTAGACTGGCATTGCTTTCGTCTCTCAGCCCCTCCCTCTGCTCTGCCTTGACTCTCTGTAGTGAGGCTATGTTGTCCTCAGCCCATTCCCTAAGTGAAACTTAAGCACACTTTCTTGACTTACATCTCTGACCATTCTGTTTCTTACACCTGGACTCCACTTTCCTTACCTAGAAGTCTAGGTGAGTGTATAAGTCTTTCAAGGTATAGTTAAGTTATAAAAAGATTTCAAATGACTTTCCTTTATACCTGTCACTGTCTCCATATAGACCCATGGGTCTTCCCTATGAGCCTCTACAATAGCCAGCCTATTTCCACCTCTCATATGTATTCCCTTGGCACATAGTTAGCTGTGCTGACGGCTCCTCACTCCAGTTGGCTTTTCTACTCTTAAAGGAACAGTTCTTATTACATTTCATTTCTTTGTTTCGCCATGTTGCTTAGCACAGGGTCTTGAAGAGCCCATGTTTACTGCATAGCTAGCATTGTATAGATTATATGTGAATATTTATCTCCCACTTATACAACTTAAATCTACTGAGGGGCTTTTCCTTTGTTTATTTGAGATTTGTTTGGTTCAATCATGTCTGATATCTATATTTCTCTTTCCTAGCAATCATTGCAGATCTGGGATAAAAGACTGAGTATAGATTCTTCACTCCCAAGTGGCTTTGCCAGCCCTGCAGATGAACTACCTCCAACCCGCATCAAAGAAAGTCACATTTTGGAAGGGCTGAGGAAGCTACAGAAGCGGAAAGTGTTCCTTGAGTCACCATCATCTGTGATAAGCAAGTGGGGTTATAAAGATTGCATGAACTCAAACGAAGGGATCTATTCTCCAGGAATTAAAAACAGCAGCCTCAAGGAGTATTCCCCCTGCCAACCACCTGGCATGGGGATCCCCTGCCAGAATCTCCATCAGACCTTCATCTATGATGCAAATTCTCATGAGGATGCACATGAAGACTTCCCATCCTCAGCCTTACCACTAACAGTTCCAAGCCAGGGCTGCAGTAAGATACAGGGCAGTAAATTGACACACAGTGTTTCAGACAGTCTATTTAACTGGGAACCACGTCATAAATACTTTGCAGAAGGTACAGCCTCAGTTTATACTAGAGAAATGCCTGAAAGACTAGCTCGTTGTGCTAGCCACTGCCCGTTGGAGAGGAAGCTATGCCCCAGTATTCACCTGCCCTGGGTGCAAAGAGACAGAGACCCACACAGCCAAGGTCATGGCCGTGTGCCTCTGAACCTTCAGCTCTCAGATGCTGATGACAATGAAACCCTACACGAGCTGCACATAGAGAGCAGCGATGAAAGAAGCCCTTCTGACCTGTCCTTGACTGGGGACACTGACAGGTCCATGGAGAACCTAGAGGTGGGATTCAGAAAGTCTGAATGTGGCTCTCATGCTATGGGGGAAGAAGAATGTCCTGCTCACTTAGAGACTAGCCCAAAGGCATTCAGCTTCATCAAGCAGCAAAGGGTTGTCAAGAGGACCTCTTCAGAAGAATGTGTCACGGTCATATTTGATGCAGAAAATGGAGAGCCAGTGGAATTCAGCTCTCACCAGGCTGGAGCTGTCACTGTCACCAGGGATGAAATTTCCATACGCTCAGCCCCTGCTGGGGCCTCGGAAGAACTCACTGAACTTTCACCTCAGGGAATTACTCATTTACAGCCAGGAGCTACTGCAGGAGACTATCCTTTCTGAAGAGACCTGAAGAGGAGACCAAGAAAAACATTCCAAAAGATGAAAACAGTATTCTCACAGCTCCAAATGACTCCTTCAGCTCTCGGACTATAGAAACTCAGAATTCCCACGACCAAAGCTCACCAAAAGTACACAGGGAGTAGCCTGGAAGAGTAATTCTAGATCTGTGGCAAACATGGGTGTCTACACAAAGCAAGGTCTGACAAAAATTCCTTCCAGAGGCAAGTCTTCACCTCAGAAATCAAAACTGGTGGACCCTATGCCTATCACGCTAGTCCCTTCCAGTGGCCTAGTGACTCTTGAAAAGATACCAGCATCACCTATGGGAAAACTCTCACAATGTATAAAAGCAGAGAGCCCTGGTTCTCTCTATGATGTACAACCAGATTCACACATTCCAAAACTCCCCACCCAGCTTCCTCATATCCCCAAAATTTCCAATAAGAAGAATTGGGTTCAATGCCCCAAGAGTCAGGCTGCAGGGATCCAATCATGGCATCTCATGGGAAGAAGTGACAATGGTGAATCCCCCATGAAGGCCAAAGGCAGTGGCTCTGAGCCACAGACAAGAATGAGGTCTCCTTCCCCGCCGACCCCTCCAGGGAGGTCAGCCTCGCTCCTGGTTAGACCCAGTTATGATTATCCACCACTACCATCACCTGCCAAACCTGAAACTCGGGTCCCAGGTGACACCATAAGTACAGGGTTGAAATCTCCACCACTGAAAGGATCCTCTGCTCCTCTTGTCTCTTCTAGTCCAGCTGTGTCTGAAATACAGAAGAAGAAACCGTCTGTGGCCTCCAGAAAGTCTGCCCTCCCTCCAGCTTTTCCCTCGACCCAAGCAGTGGTGCATACCCAGTACCCTGAGCACACATCCACCAGCCCATTTGTTGGGATGGCTTCAGGGCCTCCAAAAGTCTCTCCGAAAAGAGGCATCCCTAAACCTCCCCCTCTCCAGGCACTTGGAACCACCCACATAGACACAGACTTAGAGAAACCCAAGACTTGTCCTTCAAGCTGTGAACTGCTAGAGGTAACTTCCTGTAAAAGCCTGTCTCCAGGGAGAAAAGGACAATTGAGTGACAGCACTGTGATCCCCCAAAAGCCTTCCCTCTCAGGGGCAAATGAGTCCTTGACACCTCAGGTTAACAGTCCACCCTCCTCTTCCTCATCCTGTAGAAACCAGGGCACCACAAAAGGTGGCCAAAACCCTCCCGAGAAAGGACCGAAAACTCGCCTCCCAGTAGGACTCAAAGTTCTCATGAAGTCTCCTCAGTTGCTCAGGAAAACGTCCATGGTACCAGGGAAACAGGAAAAGGATAGTTTAAATGAAGCGTCTCGAAGTTCTGTGACAGCAAACAAGTGTAATCCTGAGGACTCCAAAGACCCTGAAAGTCTGGAGACCTCAAGAGATGAGAGAACCACAGCCTTACTAAGTCTGAGAGGTCCAGACAGTCTAGCTAGAGGACTTGGCTTAGAGTCAACAATGCCAGAGCTGTTGGAAAGTAGCATCTCCAGAGATGATGGAAGAGATGGGGTGGACAGCAGAGCCATAAAAAGATCCTTCTCTCAACAAGCCACACCTAAAGCCTGCTCTTGGCATGAATGGAGCCAAAGCTCGGAGTCAGAGCTTCAGCATCCATTTGGGAGAGAAGCCTTCCACACCACCAACAGAAGGGCCAGGCAAGATTCGAACTCAGATTATTACCAATACAGCCGAGAGAGGCAATTCCCTCACAAGGCAAAACATCTCCACGGAAGGGTCCCCAAGCAAGACGCCCTCTGTCTCAACATCTGATAATCTTCCCAATGCTGGAAGGGCCTTGGGAAACCCCTTTTCCAGGCAGGGTTCTCTCTGTAGTACAGGAAGTTCTAGCAGCCAGCATGGAAGCCCAAGCAAGTTACCTTTGAGGATGCTCACAAGGCCAGAAGGACTCTTCACTCCTGGAGTGGAAAACCAACAGTTCTCTACTCAGGAAGAATGTCCTGGGAGAGGTGTACATGAGCAATCTAGCAGTGATCACCATAGGCATCCATCTATTCTATCAGACTGCCCTCAATCCCTGCAAGTTCCAGGGAGGATGCAGCGTCCAAGCAATTTGGAAACAAGTGAGATATCTAAGCTAGAAACTTCTGGAAGGCATCCAGAAGCTTCTCCAACTGGGACTAGTGTCATGAGCCCAGAAGCCCCCCTCTCACCCTCCATCGAAGAAAAGGTCATGTTGTGCATTCAGGAGAATGTGGAAAAGGGCCAAGTACAGACAAAGTCTGCCTCTGTGGAAGTGAAGCCCAGGGCAGGGCCTTCATTCACCAGCTGGTTTGGTTTTCGAAAGAGCAGGCTTCCAGCTCTCAGTAGCAGGAGAATGGAAGCTTCTAAGAGTAAAGTGGAAAAGAAAGATACAAAACTGAAATCTGAGAGGAAAAAAGAAAAGAAGAAAGTTGAAGTCCAATCGAAGATAGAAAACGAACTGAGTAAGGGTACCAAAAAGGCAGATGGTCAGAGTCCAGATGATGCTTTGCAAAGCACAGAGAGTCTGAAAGCATCCCAAGACATTTATAACCAAATGAAGTCTGAGCCAAGGAATAGACCCAGCCCTGCTGTGTGCTCAACAAAAGATGCCTTCATGACAGAACTTCTAAACAGGTAACACACATGTGAATGGAGAAGGGCAATGTAGAGGGGTCTCCCTGCTCCCCCAACCCAAGGAGAGCTGTTTACTTCCTGATCATTAAATACCAGCCAAGCACAGTCTCCATACAGTCAGAGAATATAATCTCTTATGCATTAGCTATAATTTAAACAGTGAAATAAAAGTTAGCAATAAAATGATAATTTAGTTCATGTTCCTTTCTTAACCAAGCCAATGGTCTTTGAAATTAAAGAATAGTGAGTTACATCCAGGTTGATAGCAATTCAGCCCACACCGGGAACCATGAATGTACCCACATTGCATGAAATGGAAGAAAATTACACACACGTTTGAAAGCATGCCGATTTCATTGATCGCGCTGAGCAAATGTATACTTAGAACTTTCCAGAAGTAATTACTTTTCCTGCCGATCTTAAGCCAGAAATGTATTTAGCAATCACCCTTTGGCGTTTTATATTCTGTCCCTCCCCAAAAGCAATTATAAAAATAAAATAGAGGCTATGGGGAGATGGCTCAGCCTTGTGCTGGCCTTGCAAGCATGAAGACCTAAACTCCATCTTCAGAACCCACATAAACAAAAGCCAAGCTTGGTGGCACAGACTTGTAATCCCATTGCAGAGGCTGTAGAGGTAGACAGAGCCTTGGGCTTCTCTGGCCAGCCAGCATAGCCTACTTGGAAGTTCCAGGCCGATGAAATATTCTGTGTCACAAACACCTAAGGAATAGCACACAAAAAGACATCGTATACCTTACACACACACACAGGCACAACAATGCACACAAACCTGTTCCTATGTGTGCACATTTTAATAAACAGTGTAATGAAATGCTATTATCCTTGCAAATCTAAATTGACACACTAGTGAAATATTTGAAGATATTTTTGCTCAAGGCTAGAGAGCAACACCTACCACTGAAAGGTTTAAAGACAAAGAGCCACGCTGAGGTTACCTTAAACATTAAAGGGCTGGAAGAAGAGCGTGATTGAAAACGGCCGATGTAATTTATCAGAGGAATCACTTTCTACCTGCAGAGTTGATAAGAGGGCTGCTGTCCAGACAGAAAGTGGATCAAAGGGTGTTTCCTGCAGGAGCAAGTTAGAGGGCACCTCCCAGAGCTCCTGTTTCGCCAGCGGCTCTCTGAGCACTCAAGGAAGTCAAAAGAAAAACATCAAAACCAAAGTCGATATGGAAAAACCAAGAGAGTCCTTGGTAAGCACTTCTCCACGCTGGCTAGAAAACACTTCATTCTGGATGTTCTGGTAAAGTGGGATGGTAGCAATCTGAGAAAAGACTGCGTTTCTAATATGTAAACTATGTTTTTTTATATAAATCTCTTCCTTCCTCTCTATTTTCTCCCTCTTTCCTCCCCCTCTCTCTTCCTTTTCCCTTCCCCCCTTTCTCCCTCTTTCCTCTCCTCATCTGTGTACATTTATGTGTGATAGCATTGCCTCATATGCTAACACATGTGTGGAGGTCAGAGGACAACCTCCACTGTCATTGCTCCTGTCCACCATGTGTGAGACAGGAACTCCTGTTCATGGCTGTGTAGAACAAGCTAGCTGCCCTACACAGTTCTGGGGTTCTCCTGTGTCCATGCACCACCACACCTCACTGAGGTTACAACACAGTGTTATGCTCATCTTTATATGGATACTAAGCATCTAAACTCAGGTCCTCACACTTTGTTGACAAGCATTTTAGCTACTGAGCCATCTGCCTAACTAGAGAGAAAAGTTTTTTAAAGAAGAGAGAAACCCGGGTTTCTAATGGTGGCAGCTAGACCTTGTGTGAGTGTGGTTCCCTCCGGGAATACTGTTCTTGTTGGGTCTATTTTCAGACAGTGCTATAATCTCTATATATTGCCAGAAAGTGTTGCTACCAATATCATCTTAGAATGAGACCCAGTGTTAGAATTTTGGTTTGATGATGATTCTAGCATCAACACCAACAAAAAAGAAATGTGATTGGAGATATGAAAATACCAGATGATTTAAGAACGTGTCAGCTATTTTGATGTTTTAGGTGTTGTTTATTTTTTATTGAAGCAGAATATAACAGGTAATCCTACATAGACAGATAGTAGCCAGCTACATAAAGTAATTAGAAACAACAATTCTCAACATAAAATGATTTTATCCAGGACTGGGGAGATAGCTTTTGCCATGCAAGCATGACATCTGAGTTTGGATCCATAGCACTCAAGTAAAAATCTAGGCAGGATAGCATGCTACTATAAATTCCAGCACTGCGGAGGTGGAGGCAGGAGGCTCTCTCCAGCTCACGATCACCAAATAAACCCCTTCAGGAGCTCCAGGTTCACAGAGAAACCTTCTCTCAATCAGTAAAGAGGAGAGTGACTAAGAAAGACATCTGACATCACTATCTGTCCTACATGAATATGCAACCATGTGTGCATGAGGACACACCCACACAAACTTATACATGCACCCCTCCAACACACAAACACCATAAACTTGAAAGTACTTGAGAAAGACCTGTGAGATTGAGCTCTGGCTGCACACATATACCTACGAATATGCACATGTGTACACACAGAGAAAGTGTTCCATCTGTATCTTCATACTTTAATAAAGAGAATAAGAAATATAAGATATACTAACATTTTTCTGAACGACAATTTGAAATGAGAAGTAACTGCATTTAGGGGGAAGTTGGGTGTTTAAAGAGAACAGATCCTAACAGCAATCTTGATTGGTTTTTGCAAGTTGCTGAAGTGACACCATCCTCAGGGTAGGGTTTCACAAGCACATCTAAGACAAACACACACTGGAGATTGGTTCTCCTCCGATAGGCCTGGACTCCAAAGAGCTTAAGGTCTTTCTTTCAAGCTGACTATGTTCATTGCAGGTTCCCCCCTCCCCCTTTTAGCCCTTGGCTCATATGACATCATACCTCTTTGAAAACATGGATGTCCCTTGCATTATAAAACCACAAATTATAAGCATATCTGAAGCTGCCCTTGTAGTGTCACTGAAAGGAAAAAGGGAGAAGGAGCGTGGAGAAGCGTGCAATATGCTGGAAATTCAATCCTACTGATGGAAGGCTTTGATAGCCCAGCGGAGCCCCTTATCACAGACACTCCATTTAACTATGCCCCATTTAATATGGTTCTGACAGCTTAGGGTATATCTTCACTGTACAGAAGGACCGAAAAAACAAAACCGAGCCTATGTTGAGCTTTTTACAATTTCATTTTTGCTTTCTTATTACTGCCTAATGCTAAAGTAATTTAACATGCTTTCCCTTCCTCATCTGAAGTTTTTCACAGGGTAAGAGAAGAAACCTCTGCTCTTCCCAGTATATCTGCAAGAAACACTCTTAAGATTTCCTGTGAAGTACACAGATTACCTAGCCAGCCCAACTTTACACAATCAATAAGGATATGCTAATTTTTCTCCTCAGCGGAGAGAGGAAATCAGTCATGCTGAGAAGGCTTTCAATATAAAGGAGTATTATTAACCTGGACAGATGACCAGCTGTGAATGTGTCTGTGTGTTCATACGTTGGGCCTCAGTTTCCATCCTGTTGGAGGCAGGGTCTCTCATTTGCTCTTGTATATTCTAGGCTAGCTGGCCTATGGGCTTCTGAGAATTCCTCTGTCTCTGCCTCCTATATTGTCTGAGGCAACTGGGTTTGCAAGCTCATCCTGCCATGCCTGTGTGTTTGTGGGTTCCGAGAATCTGAACCCCGGTCAGTATGCCCACGGAGCAAACACTCTTGCCTGCTGAGCCATCTCCCCAGCTCTGTTTTTTAAAACAGTAATGTTGTTGTTTGTTTCCTCACTTTTGTGAATTGGGCTAAGGTTCCTGAGTTCAGGAAGGACTGTGCTTTCCTGTCCTTTGAGATAGTAAGAAATAGCAGAGAAAGCATATTTATCATACATTATCATCTCAGGTAGGAGATTAGATGCAAAACAAAATGCATTCTTATACCATTGCTCATTATTGTGAATACCCTTGAACCTTTTAAAATTCAGAGTTTAAGGGAATTCTTTTTCCCCGGGGCTCAAGGTAAATTTGCCGTCTGCTTATTTTTAAAATACATTGCAAAGAATTTTCCTTATAGTAGTTGTTTAGTTGGAAACAATAGTGATGGATAACACCATTGATGACACAGCATCATCATGAATGCAAACACTACTTCATTGTCAAGGCAACGCTAAGTCAAGAGTTTTCTTCTTTTTGCCTGGCAGTACTTGGTGTTGAATCTGGGAAAACACAAACACACACACACACACATACACAAAAGGCAAACAACCTACCTACCCCTGACCTATAGCCTCAGCCCTAAAAACACTTCTCTCAAACCTCCTAACACAATGTGCCACCAGGCTTAGGTTTTCAAACAATAAAATAACATTTATTTCCAAAAGCCCAAGGCATTTTTAACCATTTTAATGTTTAGTGATTGTTTTTATTATAGTCTGTTGCTGTGATAAAATACCCTGACAAGAAGCAACTCAGTGGAAAATGGGTTTATTATAGGTCACAGTTCCGGGTTATAGGCCACTATTTTGGAGGGAAGTAGAGGCGAAACTTCATACTGCTAGGCACATCATATCTGTGGGCAAGGCCAAGAGAAATGAATCATGTGTGCTTTCTTGATTGCCTGTTTGTGCTCAGCCTGATTCCCCCACTCTTATACAGTTCACTGCCCCTAGCCTAGGGAATGTTACTGACCACAGTGGGCTACATCTTCCTGTATAAGTTATCTTCATTAAGACGATCTCCACAGATATGCCAAAGGCCAATCCAATGTTAATAACCCCACATTAAGACTCTCTCCTTCCAGATGATTCTAGGTTGTGTCAAGCTGACAATTAAAACTAAGGACCACTGGTAATCGTAATAGAAAGATTGTTTCCATATATGTTTTATATATACCTTTATGTCACAAACCACTTAGCTCGTCAGTAACTGCATATTCCTTTTTAGGATTGTTAAGATGTACAAAAGTACCAGCAATGTTTCACCAAAATAAATCCTTTTCTCTATATAGAACTTTAATTAAAAGCTTATGTCCCCACATCTGCCATCATTTGTAGGCCACTTAGCTCTAATTTTTTTGTGTGTAATTTAGACCAGCGGCCATGTTACTTGGTGCTTGAAATGGTTTTATGTGTTTCAATGAAGGGTAGGGAAAGATTACAATCTACAAAGATTACCCTGGGTGTGCTCTGCTTGCTGTCAGCTTCAAGTTGCTCCTTCCTATGAGTGGAGTCTATTTTCTGAATAGCAATGTTAAAGAAAGACAACCCCAGGCTCTTATTTAGCATCTCAAGACAAAAATAAAAATCATTAACAAAGTTAAGGGATGACACACCTCCATGGGGCATGGGAGAGAGATGGCCATTTTAATGCATGTGTGTTAATATAAATGATACAATTCTCTTCCCCCAAGTGTCACCTCTTCTGAAGGAAATCACATCTGCTAATAAAAAAATCATCAAATAACATCCCATTAAGATGGGATTGTAGAGATGAAATAGCATAAAATACTACCATAATTACACAAATGGTTATCATCTTATTAAGTCCTGCAAAATGTAATAATTTCAGCATCCTTAATTGAATGATTCCATTCTAAATGCTGTTTTGATGCAAATAAGAAGCCTGCACATTTGCCTTCCTTTTGCTAAGTTTTTTAAGACATGAAATAACCATAGATATTGGCTCACTCATTTTCCATCCCAGAATCATGGTCTTTCGGGTATCTTCTCCCACCTTCTGTCTCTCCCTCCCCATCCCTCACACTTTCATGGCAAGTCATTCTTCATAGCCCTTGAGTTGATTTTGGTATAAAAAAAAATGCTGTTTACTTCAGAAGCCAGTAGGGTTAGAGTCATTCAGAGAAGAAGGATGTACAGAATTCCAAATGGAGAGTTCTCCAAATACAGAGTTCAATTGTGAAATCACATGTGTCTATCTGTAATAGTGGGTTATAGTCTCACTTTTGCCTCTTATGACTTTTGCAAGCTCATTTCCTCCTGCCCTTCTGATAGATCGAGTTAGTCATGATGAAGGCAGTGACAGTTAATGAACCCATACTGCAAGCTGATATCTAAAGCACCTCTTGAGCCCCACAATAGACATGGGTTAAAGATATATCATTAGAAGATGAAAATGCTAACACTTGGGACCTGAAAGGTAGCTCAGTCAGTAACTTGCTCAAAGACCCGACTTCAATTCCCACAACCCACATAAAATACCAGACACTGTAACATGCACCTGTAATCCCATCACTGGGAAGGTAGAGATAGCTGGCTGGCCAGGCTAGCTTAGTTAGTGAACTTCAGGCCAGTGAGAAACCCTGTTGTAAAAATAAAAAGGTGCCAGCACCTGGGGAAGGGCACCTGAACTCCGAGGTTGACCTCTGGCCTCAACATACTTACCTCACTTGTGCTTCCACACATGAGTGTACATGCACCCACATGTATGTGCATACATGCATGTACACACATTAACACTAACACTAACAAACACTGATACAAAGAAGAAACTCTCATTGAAACCAGAAACATTGTCCACAGTTGTTAGTCAGAAGCCTACCTTTCACTATCGTTGGCAAATTCCCATCTTGACCTAGAGTTTTCTCACCTCCCCGGGATGTTCCCACATCCCACCTGCTGCATGGTCCAGAGTGAAAATTAATTTAAACTGAAGCCTATGAAAATATAATTAGGAAAAGAATCTGATGCCAAAATAAAGTATGCCCCTGATTTCCATACACAGATAGTTTTAAATAATATATCCTCACTGTGCATTGAAATCTGTTTGTGTAGAAAAGTAGAATATTTCCTTCTCTGATACTGCCCTTCCCTCAGCTTGTACTTCAACAAGACCCTTCAGATCCATAACTGCTACCAATACTCTTTGGCAGACGCCCTTTATAGATCGATAAGCCTTGGGTAAATCTGGAAGCTACGTGTAGCATAGTCATAAACTGTAAATAATTGTTTTTATCCCATTAACTGTTGAAAACTAGGAGGTAAGAAGGAGAGAGCTAAATTTAGCCACCAGGTCAGCATGCAGACAGATGACTTTTTACAGCATTTGAGGTAAGATAACGTTTGTATCATATTCAGCCTGAGCCCGTGGGCAGATCCCCAGCAGCATCGCACCATTCCTGCTGTCGTGACCAGCTGTAACACAGTTTATAGGAGCTGCTGTAGGGATTGGCATTTCCTGAGGACTTTGGTTTGTCTTGATATTGAGACCATGTCCACCCAGATTAATGTGTAGAAATCTGAGAACCATGATGATACCTGTAAATGGATACCAGCCTATAGTCTGGCTTTCTGAGTTCAAATCTCAGCTCCTCCATTTTGATAATGATGTGTCATCCCTGCCAGTGCAGAAGTGTTGGGGACAGCACTGTTCCCTAGCATCAGGTCAAACATCTCAGGCCTATGTTAAAGCCATTGCACAGCTCCTAGCACAGACAGTGCAGGTGTTGGTGGGTTTTGTTTATTTGTGTGTTGTGGGGAGGAGTAGCCACATGCATCCATGTGTGAGCATGCTATAAAGGCTAGAGGTCAACTTCTGTAGTCCCTCCTTAGGGACTTTGCATTGTTTTTTAGACAAGATCTTTGACTGCGTGGTTGGCCAGCAAGCCCCCGGAGATCTGCCTGTTTCATTACCTCAGTGATGGAATTATAAGAATTTAAAACCCCATACCAGCACACATGGCTTTTTGACATGGGTGCTGAGGGATCAAACCCAAGCCCTCATGCTTTTAAGTCAAGCACCTTACTGAGTGATCCAGCTCTCCAAACCAGTCAGCTAATCAGTGTCCATGGTACCCCACTGTTAGAAAGCTGGTGTTTCAGTATTCCTCCCACTGTTATGACTTAAGACAAATATGCTGAGCTTAAGGAAGGTCCCAGACCTCAGACTCCCTATTGATAAAATACCAAGACTCGAGGGGACTCTCTCTAACTTTTCTTTTGAGGCCTTGCCATCTGAATCTGGAGTATTCCAACTTGAAGGGACAAAGAACATTTTTTTTCTTTTGAGACAGGGTCACCTATAGCTCAGGCTGGGCTCACATTCATTATGTAGCTGAGGATGACCTTGAGCTTTTATGGTCATGCCTCTAGCTTATGAGGGCTAGGATTTTTATGAATATCAGGCCTGGTCTATGTGAAGCTAGGGGTTGAACCCAGGGCTTCATGTGTGCTAGACAAGCCTTCTATCAACTGATCGACATCCCCAGAAAGGAGGAAATGTTTTAATATGACACTTGCAAATGTGTTTTGCCAGTCTAGTTTACTGAGCAGACAACAGTCTCCTCATTCCATTATGGAAGGAATGAAGAAAAAAAAAAGACACTTTCTTAGTGAGAGTTATAGTTTAGGAAAGGGTCATGTGACCTAAATACAATTCAAGTATAGTCCCTTATGCTTATTAAATAACTTATAGCAAAAGTCTGTGTTGAGGAAGAGTTATGGCTCCTTAGACTTTAATGTTTCCTAATACCCTGGTGTGAATGACTCCATTATAAAAGTTTTAAAACCAAAGCAGTTAATCTTGAAATCACACGTAGAACCAGGGACCCTGTGAGTCCTGCAGTTCAAAGCTGGGGTTGTAATTCTGGAAATGGGCTCTCTTAATTAAAACCTGTAATGAAGCCAGATAATAAAGGCGGAGTGGAATAAAGTATACACACACGTTCCTATTCCCACGCAGGTGTATACATTCAGCACACCTATTACAGAACGAGCCATTATTATGAAGATTGCAAAAGATTATTGTAGAGTAATGAATAAGAACTTCTAGTATCTTCTTGCTGCAGGGGGCAGAGGTCGATGAAGATGTACGAGAAGATGAAGAAGATAGAGTTGCTGATGCTACACTCCAGAGCCATGTGATAGGTAAACATCCATGTGTTGCTTGAACATCTCTCACTGTGATGCATTCTCTTAGTGCATTTTTAGAGGTCTGGTCTAATGCTGCCCATGACTGCAATAGTTCTCAAACCTGTGGGTCACAACCCCTTCAGGGTTAGAATGACCCTCTCATAGGGGTTACCTAAGTCCATCAGAAAACAACAGATATCTCCTTACGATTCATAACAGTAGCAAAATTACAGTTGTAAGGTAGCAATGAAATAATTTTAAGGTTCGGGGTCACCACAACATGAGGAACTGTATTAAAGGACTGCAGCGTTGAGAAGGTTGAGAACCACTGCTTCATGGGGTATGAGGTGGTACTTTTTCCTCAAAGAGTTTAGATGTTATATTAGTGACTTTTCCTGTTGCTGTGACATAATGCCTGATAAAAGCAACTTCAGGGAGAAAGGGTTTATTCTGACTCACAGGTCAAGGGCACAGTCCATCATGGCAGCAGGAGTGTGAGGCAGCTGCTCATATGACATCCGTAGTCAGGAAGCAGATAGATGAATGCTGGTATTCAGCTCACTGTCTCCATTGTATTCAGTCTGGGACTCCACCATACCATGGTGCTGCCCATTTTAAGGTAGGTCCTGTCACCTTAGTCAACCTGCTCTAGATAATCTCTTAGACACATGCCCAGAGCCTAGTCTGATCCAGATGACATGCTCAGAAGCTTGTCTCTGTGGTGATGCTAGATCCTGCCAAGGTGATAGTATAAACCTTCACACATGCTAATATAAAACAAGTAGATTGGGCCTGGGCCTGGGCCTGGGGCTAGCATAATTGATGGAGTCCTTGCTTGGCATTGACAAGGTCCAGGGTTTGATGCCAATCACCACAAAAGGAAAACAAGCAGAAACAGGAAGCCACACTGTTTCTGGGTCTCCGAGCCACACTGTGGTGAAAACATTGGTGATTGTAAAGGAGGACAGTGTGAGCTGAAGAGGAGTCTGTGCTTCTGTTATATAAATGGAGGTTTGGGTAACTAATGGTTTTTTTTCCCCTAAGGAGAAAATCACTTCTTAGAATATCCCTTTATAGAATGATCTCAGGAAGCAACTAATGCAGGAGTCTATTGTTTAAAAACAGGGTGGTGGCTTTCTAAACATTTGAATATATTGGACACTTCACATATAGAACTGTCTTAGTTTCTTGCCTGCTACTATGATAAAATATTCTGGTATTTTATCATAATTGCAACATAAGAGGGAAAAGGTTTATTTATAGAGCTCATAGTTCAGAGGTGCAGTCCATCATTGTGGGGAAGTCCCAGCAGCACCTGAAAACAGTTGGTCATGTTACATCCCAAGATGAGCATGAATGATTGTGTATGTGTTCCCCAGCTCCACTTCTCCATTTATACAGTGTAGGAATGCCCACAGAATGGTCCAGCCCAGAAATAAGATAGATCTTTCTACATCAAGTAAAGTAATCAATATATTCCTCGATGGGTATAACCAGAGACTGGTCTTGCCAGATGTTTTTGTCAAGTTGAAAACTAACACTAACCATTATAAAAAACAAATAAAATAAGTAAATTCATTTGCCAAAACCTTCAACTCAATTTTCTTTTCATCATTTCTGTTGAAAGACCTAAATATAGATAGACCTGAATTTACTTCAACTTGTTAGGTGTTTCTTTCTTAATAAGGAAGAATATATAATTATTCAGAAAACCTGATTCTGCTGGCTGAGGTAAAAATGAATCCCCAAGGACACAACAGTTAGCTTCCTGTTCTCAACTCCCTGAAAGCTCTACAACCCTAAAACCAGCCCAGTTGTATTTCTTAAAGTTGTACATACCACCAAATATAAAAGAAAACATGTGCCCAGTGAAGTGGGATTCAAGTGCCCTGCTTCAGTCCCTGTTAGGAGACCGTGATGGAGGAAATACCTGTGATTTTCCTCTTTGTGAGGAGACTGAAGACGTAATTGATTTTCACATCCCCAGACTACCTTGGGCACTTGTAGCATTCTCTGTTCTTCAGGAGACAGCAGTGCCCGTGAACATGCATGTACTGATTAGTCACTTTGACAGCAATGATGGAATGGATTGCCCTACAAGTAGCAGAATGACC
The DNA here is from genome assembly GCA_021653895.1 of Mastomys natalensis. NCBI lineage: Eukaryota > Metazoa > Chordata > Mammalia > Rodentia > Muridae > Mastomys > Mastomys natalensis. The sequence goes on from JAJTUV010000152.1 coordinate 947,601, forward strand.
AATGTCTTAGCTTTCCTTTTTGCTTAGCTAAAATACCCCAACAAAAGCAACCTAAGAGGCAAAGGGTGTATCCTGGGTCAGGGTTTGAGGATACAGTCCATCCTGGTGGTGAAGTCACAGCAGAAAGGGATTGAGGCATCTGATCCCACTGTATCTACCATCAAATGTAGGAGAGCGACGAACTGTATGCATGCTAGTGATTAGCTCCTCGGCTCCTTTCTTCCATTTGTGCAGTCCAGGATCTCATGCCCAAAAGATAGTCCTACCTACAACTATGTTGAGTCTCCCTACATCAATTAACATACTCAAATAATCCTCCATAAGCATGCTCAGAAGCTTGGGCTCCCAGGCCATTCTAGATTCTGTCAAGTTAACAACTAACACTACCCATTGCAGCTGAATATTAAGTCCTAAGATTCCCTTTGAGGGGGACTGGTATCCAATAGCCTTTGTATCCATTGCTTTCACCGGGATGCCCTTAGCAGTCAACTCCCAGCACCCTAGCTTTGAATGCCATATTTTTCCAGCATCCCCAGCCGTTTCAAGCAAACTATAATTTATTGTGTCTCGGAGTGTTGTTGTCCCCATTCAGCTTAATGAGACTGGCACACAATTATTATTCTTTTCATTTGTAATTAGGAATATAAAAGTCTTCACAAACAGCTGAATGAGTGTAGTCTGAATCAGATTATTATTCCAAGACATCCTTTTATTATGGTTGTCAGTGTGAAGGGATTTAATTGGTACCAGTTCAGCATAGTTAGCGAATGTGCAAGTTAAATATTGTTTAACAGCCTTCAAGCATGATAGTCTGTAAAATTTGGCTAAGTCTCCTTTTTCCTATAATGAAGTTCTTGAACCCGTTTTTTAAAAAAAATAATCATAACAGGCAAAAGATTCAGTTCTATGACAGAACACATGCCAAATGTGCTCAAGGCTCTAGGTTCGATCCCCATCATTACAAAATTGAGATTAAGTTCAGAAGGACTAAGAGTGTAATTCAGTTGGGAAGAATAGTTGCCCAGTAGTCAGAAAACATTGCCTTCCATCTCTAGCACTGAATAAACCAAGCATAGTGCTATACTCAAAGTTCTTATTTGCTATATAGTGAGTTCAAGGCCAGTTTGGGTTACATGAGACCCAAGTCTCAAAATAAAATATCAACAACAATAAAAACAAAAGCCAAAACAGGAAAAAGAAGAAGCAGTAACAGCACAAACAGACATGCACACGCGTATCTGTGAGTACACAAGTAATTTTACACGCTGCCTCTCTTCTTGTATTTCTTATTTTCTATAGTAGACAACCTTACTATTTGAGATTAGAGCAGGGTTTATTGTTACTACCTTCTTGAATTTTATGTCCCTATGCCGTCAACAATTCCATGGACATCTCCTGCTTTCAAACCCCTTGCCTTGGGTTGTAAGCTGAGTCCTGCCACTCTAGGGATCCAATTTCTTTTGAAACAGATAGTATAGGGATGAGTAGAAGCTGCCCAGGTTCCCAGTAGGCTCTATCTAATACAGTGTCATGGGGAAATGAATCATACAGCCAACCATCGCTGCAAGGGGTGCTGGGAAAGTGTACACATTCCTTTCAGTCTCTGTCTTATGAAGTAGCAGAGGGAAAAGATTGATACTAACTCTGAGCTAGCCACCAGTAGGAACATTTTAAAGGTTCTCCCTGACTGAGACTAGATGAGAGTCACTAATGTTTATTCCTTAATCTTTATCCCATCACAGGGACTGAGAATATATATATTTCTTTGAAGATTATCCTAAGCATAGTATTATCATATATTTTACAATACTTTATAGCCATGATATAATATTTTCAGTAACAGTACCTGAACAGTTTGTGTCTCTCCCAAACAAATATCAACAAACACCTTTTCAAGAGAGAAAAACAGCCAAGGAATTTTGACCTGAAGGTTTGTGTTTCTGTCTGTGACCTCAGGGTGATTATGTTGGTTTAGTCAAAATGCCATGAGTTGAATAGGAAACAAATACTGTTACCTAAACTAAATTGAAATGCAAGATTTATAAATTAAGGGACTGAAGCAATAGGCCAGTGCTTAAAAGCACATGCTGTTCTCAAGGAGGACCGGAGTTCAACTCCCAGCACCCACAATGAACACTGCAGATCCCCCTGTAATTCCCTGCAGGGATCTAACTTCTCCTTGCTTTTCTGAGTACTGCTAGTCCACAAGCATACACTCACATAGACATGCATACATATGTATAAGTAAAAATAAATTATCTATGTAGAATTTTGCAAATTAAATAAAATAAAGGCATTTGATATTTTTTTCTTTAAAACAATCCTAATAAATGTCAGACTTTGTGTTAATGAGCAACAAAAACAATAGCTAGCCTAATTCAATAGAAGCTCTAGCAAAAATAGTTTCTTTCCTACCTTTTTAACTATGACAGACTGATCCTATACATTAGCCTATTTGTCTGCTAATATTAAACACTCTCAAAGAATTGGAATGCTACTGTCTTATGTTGAAATTACCAACCAGTGAGATAGAAAGTTTAACTGATAAAGTTTTTGCTTTGCAAGCATGAGGACCTGGGTTTCCTCCCAGAACCCGTGTTGAAAACAACTGGATGTGGTAGTAGTGCATGCTTCTATCTCAGCACAAGGAAGTGGAGTCGGGGCATGTGGGTCTCTGGGCTCACTGAACAGCCAGCAGAGCATACTTGGTGCCTTCCAGTCCAATAGAAAGCTCTGTCTTTAAAAAACAAGGCATATGTCACCTAGGAAATAAGAACAAAAGTTGAACTCTGACCTTTACACACATGTCCACAGAGGAGCACCCACACTCACACCCTGACATGAACACACACAGGCACACAACCATACACAAAGAAAGAAAATATCAGCCAGTGATGAATATCAAAAAGAATTCCCACAGTTGCAAGATAGTTCAGTGGTGGCACTTGTTAACTCAAATTCAATATCTGGATCCCACCATAGAAGGAGAGAACAGAGTCCCACAAGCTGTCCTTTGACACTCAGGCTGTGGCACACCTGTTCAGATACACATATATGCAAATGACTAAATAAACAAACAAGTAAATAAATAAATGTAATAAATTACTAAGTAGGTGTAATAAAAATTTTGAAAATTCCCCAAGTAAAGACACAGGATCCTGAAGTTCTTAAACAAATAAACAAAAAATGAAAACAAAACAAAAAACCAAAAGATATTTTGAAGATTTTTGAGGAAGAAGTCATATAGAATCTGCTAGTAACCATAAAACTGTAAGACATAGAAAGGGCAGCTGCCTAATAACCTCACACATGTGCACATAACATCCACCTTATTGGATGAAGGTTGCATGAGCTCCATCTAAGCTCTCCAACATCCTAAGTGTGCTTCTAGTCTCTTCTGTAGAGGCTTTCCAATATCAGCATGAAAAGACAGAGGATACAGTCCCACTCCTGCCATCTCTGAACGGCCATAGCACATTGCCTTAGAGCTTGCACTTGTCATATTCCATTACATTTGCCACTTGACAATTCCATATGTCTACATAAGACATTCTGGTTGTTCTCACCCTCTCTCTCTCTTATTCCCTCACTCCCCCAGTCATTCCCCTCCTCCATACTTATGTCTTTCTGTTTTGTTTCCTGACCAACTGATTTAGATCAAGGTCTTCTGTGTAGCCAGAGATTTAGAACTAGCCATTCTTACTGATGGGCTCTCTATTGGGTATACAACTGAAGACAATGACTGTCCTTTCCCTGGTATCCATCAATATCCAATAGTCCAGCAGGGAGAAGAACTCCTTAAGCCCTTGGTTCCCTTGTGCAGGCTCCATGCAGGCAGCCACAGCTGCTGTGAGATTGTGTTAGCAATGGTTGTGTCGTGCCCAGAAGACAACATTTCACAATTGTCTCCTTATTTTCCGCTCTTATGTTCTTTCCTTTTCCTCTTCCATCATTTTCCCTGAGCCTTAGAGGCATGGCATAAAGTTTCTGATTAGAGAGTTTTCCTTGCTATCCCAAGAGCTGCTATTGCCCTCAAGGGATTCCTGTAGCCCAACAAGTTACCTCATCTTCCCTCCTTCTCCAGCCTGGGCTAACTTACAGAGTAGGAGGTGATCAGAAGTTCCTTTGAGTGCTTTACCTCCATAAACTTGTACATTTCCAGCTTTCCAGGGTGTGATCCTCTTATTCCTCTCTTCTCCTAGACTTCAGTTAATATGGAATGATAAGTTATGTCATTAGAGAACCAAATTAAGCAGGACTCTTCCATATCAGGTATTTGCATTACACTCCAGTAAACGTTCACCTCTAATTAAGAGCAGTTCCTGGGGGCTGAAGGTCTGAGGCCTTCAAAGTGCTTGTTTAGGCAAATAACAGGGTGAGGAAGAAAAACCTGTCAAGCCCACCTTACATAAGAAAGGGATTTTTGCATGCACTTGACTCTGCCTTAAAACAGAAGTGAAACAAAACTATGTTGAGCCAAATAATAGTAAACTTGAGACAGCTTAGACATTTTACCTGTGACATAGACTGATAACTGTACCCTTATCATCCGTCCACACAACACCTAACCTGGTCTGCAGCCCCGTGCACAGTTCAGGGAAGGCAGAAGGGATAGAGGAGGTGCAGGATAGATGATCACACTGTGGAGGTAACTCTGTACTGTGTTCATACAAGGGAGAGTCAGTGCAGCAGCGTCCTCACATGGCAGAGGAGAAAGGGCTTGGCTGAGTGCCAATTTATTATAACTGGTTGTTTCCTTGGTTGTAAGAAGAAAGTAAGGTCCATCCCACAGGCTCTTCCAATGACTTTGCTTGAATCAAGAACAAGAAGCAGGACAGTGGCACTTGCCAAATAATGTCAAACATACGTAACCATAGTTGTCCATAGTGGATTTTTCATCTGGATTTTGCAGATCACATTTTGTGTTAACTCCAAGACTGCATTTCTCTAACCAGAAATACAGGAAGTAACTAAGTTTCAGGAGTTTGAACAAGAGTAGAAATTTCTTTGTGTGTATCTATGTATATGAGATAATATTACATATATACTTTGTGTGTGTGTGTGTTTGCTAACTGTGTGCAATCACATGTGCATAGATAAACATGTGTGTAGAGTCCTCAAGCACTCCTGCATCTGTATGCATGTGCATATAACAACACTCACTCATACATCCATGTATACATCTTCCCTCTGCCAACCTATACACATTCAATAAACTAAAAGGATTTCAGGTTAAAGGCCACCAGGATTCCTAGCAGTGTATATATTAAGTCTACAGTGTTCTCTGCTTAGCTGAATCCAAGAGGCAATAGCTAGAACAAATCAGGTAAGAACTCTGGCAAAAGGCAGAGATAAAATTGCGTTACTAATGACATGTGACTGAGAAAAGAGATAGAAATAGGGATTCTTTTGGCTTGAACAATAGATGTGCATCAGAAATAAAAATTGAGAATTTTCAGTAAATCCATTGTAATGCAGAGCTGACATAGGAACCTTTGAAAATATGCTACAGCACATCTTTTAAAAATCAATTCATTGCAGACACTTCTCCACATGACTCCATATAGATCTACCTTGTTGGGTTTTGGTTATTATTGTTGTTGGTTTTTATGTCATACTTCATGGAGACCAAGTCTTTTACAACTCTGACTGGCCTTAAACTCTTTGTGTAACCAGTGAGGTGAAGCTTGAAGTCTGGGTCCTTCTTGCCCCTGTCTACTGAGTTCTGGAATTCCGGCATGTACTACTATATCCGGTCTGTGTATGCTGTATACATGGTGCCTGGAATAGAATCCAACCAGGGCTTCATGAATACAAAGCAAGCACTCTGTCCACTGATCTACATCCCCAGCTACCTTATTATTTTAATAATAGCAGCATAATGCTTCCTATTATGCTCTGATCACATCAGTCTGTCATTTATTTTCTGTTAGTAGTTATCTAGACACTTTCAAAAAAACTACAATGGGCCTTCTTTTCACATAGGTGTATTAAATGTTTAAAAATTTTTACTCTTCAATTTTTTCAAATATTTATGCTATGTACCTCGATCACATCCACTAATCATATTCTCCCTCCAGCTCTCCCTAGTGTTCCCCACCCCAGCTCCTAGTGTTCCCACCACAGCTCATATACCCCACCCAGCTCACTAGTGCTCCCCACCCCAGCTCTAGTGCTCCCCATCTCAGCTCACTAGTGTTCCCCACCCCAGCTTCTTAGTGCTCCCCATCTCAGCTCCCTAGTGCTCCCCACTCCGACTCCATCCAACTTTCTGTCCTCATTTTATTGTTATGAATAATCCACTGGATACTTTTTTAATAATTCATAAAATGAACCCAGACCTTAGTGCTTCTAAACAAAAATCATCATGTTTTGAAAATGGATAATACCCCAAAATAACTTATCAATGTCAGTCTTAATTTCTTTCATCAGCCCCGAGGTAGAATGGGAGACTCGTGGTTTACCCATCACCTTATCTCTGGCACAGTGTCGGCTCCACTCATTTTGCCCAAGATCAGATAAAAGGATGCTTGCTTTATCTTTGCTCTGCCACCCTGGTGCAGCTAAAAGCTTTTCAAGAAGGGGGAGGGGCAGAATGAGCTGAGAGGTTAACAGGTTATGAAGCATTGTCCCAGCCAAGCCAGAAGCACTGAATCAATTTCCAATATGTTCCTCACAGAGCTAAAGTCCTATGCTCAGGAGATGTTATTGTTTGATTATAAAAGCAGGTGGAATTTGAGGAGAGACTTTCATGCCACCTTGATAAACAGTCTCTGCCTGTAACTCGATTGTGTCAACTCCCAGACGGAGGCGAATTATGCTTTCGGGTGACTTTCTGCCTATCTGAAACTTAGTGTTGAGCTCCTTCCTCACGAGCTCATTGGGAAGAAACTCAGTCAGCCTGTGCAAGAACTTATTTGGAGTCGGTCTCAGCAGCCCATTTCCAAATTAACAAGTTGTAGTTCAGCCTATGTCATTTCCCTGGGTGTTAACCTACTCCACAAAATGTCCCCTATGTTAAAAGCAGGTACAGATAATTCTGGTTTAAATTAGGTATTAAGGACACTCCCTTTCCTATGTGATGTTTGTTTTAATTTAAAACAAAAGCAAAATACATGACTTCTTGGGTCTGTGACATGGATGGTTCAGTGCTAAGAGTATGTGCTGCTTCCCAGAGAATGCAATTTCTGTCTCTACTGTCATTATGTGACTAACAACCACTTCAGGTTTGAGAGACCAATGCCCTCTTCTAGACTCTGCCAGCACCTGCACTTATGTGCCTGTGCTCACACACACATCACAATTTTAAAATAATAATAAAAACACTTCTCAAGACCAGGAAGATGGCTCAGTAAATAAGATGCATGTCATGTAAACCAAGGAGCTGAGTTCAGATCTACAAATATCATGTAAAAAGCCAGGTATGGTATTTGTACCTCCAATGCTGGGTATTTGGTGGGTGTGCAGAGAAAAGTTTGCTCCTAAGTCCTTTCTGGCATGACAGTCTAGCCAAAACAGTGAACTTCACATTCAGTGAGAGTCATTGTCTCAAAAAATAAGGTAATGAGTAATAAAGAAAGACATCTGAAGTCAACCTCCACACACAACCACACAGCTGAGCCCACCTGGACAGTTACAAAGAAGCACATGCTATATATACACAAAAAATTCACTTCTCAGTGCTTCTCAGATACGGTGCTATAATTTATTCATATTTTTGCTTCTTAAATTAGTATATGTATTAGTCACTTAGCACTGTGTCAAGATTCTTGAAAAGATGAAGCATAAGAGAGGGGGCTTATTTTGGCTTACAGTTTAAGAGAATACATTATCATGTCTGCTCAGTGCTGCAGCTGGTAGGTAGTATCTGCAGCTGCACATAACATGATACCAACCAAGAAGCAGAAAAGGTCAAGCCAGAGCTTGTTGGGCTATCATCACAAGGTCCAACCCAAGCCACACTTCCTCTCAACCTCTCAAAACTGTGCTACCAGCTAGGGACCACATATTAAACACATAAGCCTATGGGAACCTTTCATATTGAACATATATTCATTGAGCAAGTCAATAGGCTTCATCCACTACTTTTTCATACTTCAATAATATTCCTTCTCCATTACTTTTGTACTTTCTTCTCTTCCCACTGACCTTTCCTTTTTCTAAATAATCTAGATTCCATGTATCTGATCTGGTTTATTTTATTTAACATAATAGATTCTGTTATGTTTCATCACAAATAACATACTTTCATCCTTCTTTATTACTGAATAAATTATATTTGTGTGTGGTTTAGACATATTCTGCATGTTTATCCGTTAATTTCAAACAGAAGGTGAGCTTAATATTATGTTAGTTAATTTACATGTTGCTGAGACATAAGACCTGACAACAACTTAAAGAAGGAGGAAGGGCTTACTGCATATGTAGTTTGTGTGCAGTCTATTATGGTGGGGAGTCACGGCAGCAGGAGGGTGAGGCAGCTGGTCACATGGCATCCACAGTCAGGAAGCAGAGAGAGATGGATGATGAACCTGATGCTCAGCTTGCTTTCTCCATTTTATGCAGTCCTGGATCCAAGCCTTGAAAGAGCAATACACACATTCAGAATGGACCTTCCTATCCTAATTAACCAGATCTAGAAGCTTTCTCACAGACAGGCCCAGAGCTCTGTTTCCATGGAGATTCTATGTCTCATGAACTTGACAATCAAGGCTAATCATCACACATATTGTGGTCATTGTGAATAACACCACAGTGAACATGGCCATGCAGGCTTGGCTGCTACTTAGCTACATGCTAACTTAGCAAGAATAAGGAGATATGTGGGAAAAAGGAAGCCATGAACGATGGTGTTGACGGTGAGGTCAAAGAGGTCTGAAACATTTCATATCTCTATCTCAGACCCATCAGCCATAAAGAGGAAAATTATTCTAGAAAACCTCTATTGTTTGTCTGGCTAAACATACTGAGTCTTCCCAAGGAACTTGGGTTGCCGTCTAAGCTTTTAAATATCTATTAGTGTCCAAGTTTAGTTCATTCTTCTTCTCATGAATCTACAGGAAGATGGTACTTCAGTAACAAGATCTGAGGATATTTTTTAAAGCTTACAAAAAATAAACTTTAAAAAAAATATCCTGTTTCCTGGTAGCTTAGACTTTGCCTGAACAGTCATGTTAGCTCTGCTCCCTGGCTAAGGGTTTTGCACTTTGGGAAAGTGTCTCCACTGGTTTGCAGTCTCACAGCTCTCGGGCCACCATTAGGAGAATTAGGTTCAGTCCCTCCTTGCTGTCTACTCTATGCCATCTACCCCATGCTGTGACTTTAAATAAGTCCAGAACCTCTATCCCCCTCATCTCCCAAATGGAGATTGGAGTAATTGTGTAAGTACTACTGAAAACATCCCAGGTGCTAGCAGAGCCCAACCGTGGGTCTTTGCTGGTGTACTTATTGTCACTAAAGGTTATTTAACGCCCAGGTGGCTGTGGATCACATATTTCTGCTTGATGAAGGCAGTCCATAAAAGAAGTGTTATCGTTTTGCTTATATATCACAGCAAGATGGCCACAGCATCTATGTAGAAGACTAGACTATCTTAAGAATGGAAAGGGTTTATCATGGACATTTCTGGCCATAAGCCTTACATGTCAGGAAGAAGGCCTGGGTACCACATTTACTGAATGGATGATGAAATGACTGAGTCACCTGAATCCAATGCACCACATCTTACTGACAGCCATTCCCATCTCCCCCTTCATACTCTTCCCCTTAGGCTGTCCCGTGCCATGCTGCTTCACACCTTTGTGGACTTGCAGTTGGCAAGGAGACAGTGATGGGGAGTATTGTACCTTCTCCACAGGTAGGAATGAGTCACCTTCATTCTCTGGTGCTCAGACCACAAGGCTCAGCCATAAACCAATTTCAGTTCAGTTACTAAATATTTATTAGGCTTTGACTCATCCCAGGCAATTGTGCTCAGCCCTCCAGGGATATGAAAATGGAGTCTGGGTTTGATGAGCTCCTCTGATCTGATTCTGAACCAAGATTCTTATTTACATCTTTTTCCCCCCTTAAATTTAGTGGGAGATTGAATCACTCGATCTCTTGCCTCAATACTGGATTGCAAGGAAAAGTCAGTTTCCATGGATGGCTTGGAACTTAGCGGTTGTCCACTCCTCCCCTTAGGCATTGCCACAAAGGCTTTACCCCTGTAAAGAGGCCTGTCATTGTAAATGATCAAGAAATCACCTTGCTTTGTAGTTCCTCAATAATGTGAACTTATTCTCCCTGACATCCTGGAAAAGACAAATAATTTCTTTTAAACAGATGGCACGTGGAGCCAGTGTTTAAATGTCATCTCCGCCACTGTTGACCGCCCTACTTAGTCAGGGAGATATTTGCATGTTGGATTCTCTTGAGCACTGAGTATGTGGTGTGAGAGAGCTGAGAAGCTTATCTGGATGTTACTTCCTAATAAAACCCCTTTGGGCCACGGGAGAAGGCTTGGTCTAAAAACTGCTTGTCACACAAGACATAAGTGTCCCTGAACCCCACATAAAAAAAGACAGACATGGTAACAAATGCTTATAGTCCCAATGCTGGAGAGATGGAGACAGGAGAAGTTCGAGACCTGGGAGAGACACTGTCTCAAAAAACCAAGACTATTGATATTTAAGGCATGACCCAAGGCCATATATATATACATACATACATACTATACATATACATATACATATACATATACATATACATATACATATACATATACATATACATACACACACAACACACACACACACACACACACACATACTCTGGCCTCTACATAAACACAAAAATACATATGCACCTGCACATACATAAACACACACATATACACACAAATATACACAGAAAGAGAGAGAGAGAGAGGGAGGGAGGGAGAAACACAGGCTATTACAGTTAGATGTGGTCTTGACAGATGATATAACTGACATTTTCACTTTTCTTTTAGTGACAGCTAAACAATATGCACTATTTTTCCACTTTAATAAGATAACTACATGAATTGTCCTTTCAAAGATTTCCTCTTTATTTTTCGTATGCACCTGTATGGGTGTCCGTGCTTACAAGTGTAGGTGCCCTGGAAGGCCAGACGAGGGGCTGCATCATCTGGAGCTGAAGTTACAAGTGGTTGTGATCTGTCAGATGCAAGTGCTAGGAACTGAACCTGGGTCTTCTTCAAAACCAGTATAAAGTCTTAACTACTGACCCATGTCTCCAGGCCAGGATGGCTTTCTTTTTACGATTTTATTTTTACATTTAACTGTACGTATTCTGAGCCATCTCTGCAGCCCCAGCAGGCTAACTTTGCTTAATTCTTCACAGTGTTTTCCAGGATTATAATGAGATTTGCAGCAGTCTGGTTTAGTTTCCCAGTAGACTCTGTGACAAGGACTCAAGGTCAAGTAAATTATCAAGAAGTGCAGGAAAGAGCAATAAGGGACATCCGGCAGGGAAGGGAAGCCAGACAGTAAAAGACATGCTGTCACACCAACTATTCCCAGAATGAGCTATATAATTTGCACAACTTGGTACAAAACAAAATGCATGTCCTCTTGTTCAAAAGTTATTAGAGGGCCAGTGAGATGGCTCAGCAGGTAGAAGTGCTTGCTGCAAAACCCTGACAACCTGAATTCAACCTCTCCCTGGATCCTGCTATAGAAGAAAACTGACTCCAGAAAGTTATCTTTCGACCTCCGCACATGTGCCATGGCCTGTGCACACCTATGCACCCCAATACATAATGTATATACATGTATGAACATGCATAATGATAAATAAAATAAAAATGTTAAGGTTACTAAGAATTTTAACAGCTAGAGAGATGGTTCAGTTGGTACAATGCTTGGCTTGCAATCCACACAACCCACATTTAGACAATAAAAATGAAGACCCGTGCACCTGTGGCCCCTGAGCTGGCAAAGCAAAGAGAAGAGGATCACTGAGCTAACTGGCCAGTCAGCCTAGCCTCCTTGGGAGAGAAAAACTGTCCCAAATAATAATAATAATAATATAATAATAATAATAATAATAAAGAGTGAACAACGTGAGAAAAAAATGATAGCCAGAAATTGTCCTCTGGCCTTCATGCATACATATACATGCACATATACCTATAAACACATAGACACACACAGGCTTTTAAGATAGTAACAGTCGCAGACAAGTCTCACACATATCATTGGCCATGGCTCTCATCTTACCTGACAGCTCAGCCTGTAAGGCAGTCTGGCGTATAAGTTGTAGTGTTCTTCCTCCTGAGGAGTTATGAGCACCCACCACCACTGTAAATGCAGGGTGGCTTCTGTCCAAGAATCCAGAGCAATGTGGTTACGTTGGACATGCTCAAGTACTGGGGTTCAAAGAGAGTAACCAGGCCACCTTCAATACTTAATAGGTTACCAAACACCAAGATTTGGTTACTCATCTACTTGTATCCAAGGCAGGGTCAAATGTCTCTAAATGTGTACCAGAATTTAGTAGGCAGACCTGGCAAAGTCCTGCAGTGGTTAATCTCTGTGGTCAGCTTAATGAGCTGTAGAATCACCTAAGATACAGATGTCTGAACTTGGCTGGGGAGGGGAGGTTGTCTTCATTGCATTAATTGAAGCGGAAGACCCGCCCACTGTGGGTGGCACATTTTCCCTGGGCTGGAATCCTGGAGTCGGTGAACACAGCAATCATTGGTTTTCTGCTTCCCGATTGTGGGTGTGATGTGACCAGCTGCTTCAGGCTCCTGCTGCCTTAACTTAACAGCCATAAAGACCTTGACTCTGATCCATGATCCAGAGTAAAACTTTTCCCCTGACGTTACTTTGGTGAGAGTGTTTTTGTCAAGAAACAAGAAAAGAAACTAAGACAAGTCCCATCCAGGAAAATACTCACCTCTGGTCTTTTGATATCTGCCTGCTTCTTAGCCAGCTCTCAAGACACCTGTCATTTCTACATGTAGAAAGTCAAACATACGCAGGAAAACAAAGAGCCATGATCCTGTGCTCCCAAAAATCACAGGTATATTTGTTTGCAAATGTTATGGCCCTAGAGGACTAGGTCCTTTCCTCATGAGCCTTGTTTGTCTATTGGGGAAACAGATCTAGAATTAATCTCAAGCTTTGTCTACAAGTTCTGAGTCCTCTATCTCAGAAACATTCAGAAAGCAGTTTGAAAGGTATTACATTCCTAAATCATTGCAGTTTTTCTAAAGCTTGGGAAAGAGAGCTAGGGGGAAAGTTTACTTGAATTGTTTGCTGCACAAACATTGGGGTCCAGATAGGATCCCCAGAACCATCTAAAGAGCCGGGCATCAGAGTGTACACTTGTAATCCCAGTGTGGGGAGGCGGAGACAAGTGGATCCCAGATCTTATTGTAAGCCAGCCTAGCTTACCTGCAACCTCTAGACCAATAAGAGACCCAGTCTAATACAAAGACAAGGTGAATGGTACCTGAAGAATGATACCAAAGGTTGACCACTGACCCACATGTACACTTGCACACATTGCATACTCATACACACACACACACACACACACACACACACACACATACACTCATGCACACTGTGAGTGGTGAGATTGACATGTTGCCTTCTGATGAGTACATCCTCCATAATGTGCTTTTGTTCTTTGTATTAGATGATGCCCCATCCTCTTTCCCTTTTTCATTGTTTTTATGAGCTCTCAACACTGGCTTCTGAACACTTGCTGCAGTGGTTTATTTTATGGATTTTATGTGTCAGAATGGAAAAATCAGATTCTTGTTCAAGCATTGTTCTAGGTGCTTCTCTGTGTTGGAGGTGAAGTGAACTTCTGGATTGGTAAAGGGATAACACATGTTGCTCTCCTTAATGTAGGCTTCAGGCGATCCATGGAAAACCCAAGTAGAAGACAAAAGCTCATCTTCCATTTGAGAGGAAAGTTCTCCCACCTGCCCAGACTTCAAGCTGGGAGATTGCATTTTTTGGTTTCTATTAAGGTCAAGGCAAAGAATTCACTTTCCTGGGGTCTTGATTCTTCCCGTCTTGGTGTGGAAGTGTACATTATTCATCCTGGTCTCCAGCTGGCTGGCTCATCCTGCAGCTTCTAAGACTTATCAAACTGTATAATTATGACAGATAATTCCCCCCCCATGTGTGTGTCTTTCTGTCCCCTCTCCACCCCCCCCACACACACATATAAACACATACACACACTTTGTTGGTTCTTTCTCAGGGGAATCTTGACTAACACAATTACACATAATTAGACATCAACAGGATAATTAGACTATCAGCTATAGGAAGTTGAAACACCACGAGCTGCCCAGGTTTGTTCATCCAGGCAGAGGAAAAGGAGCTAATAAATTGGACGGAGGTGGGGAGAGACTCCAGATGCCAGGATTCAGCTCATATCATCCCCGTGTGTGGGAAATGGGAAGCAGATGGTCCCAGTGACAACCGGTTAGGAGTAGGATATGCAAGCCATGGCTCCCATGTGTGGGTCAGAAGAGGAACTCAGGTACTGGTCCTTGCTTTCTACCTCTGAGACAGGATGCTCCAGGTCACTTGGCTCGTGAGTATCTGGGCGTCTCCTATCTCCATCTTCCATAGAAACCTGAGGGTCACAGACACACACTAAGCATCTGGTTTCTCCTTGGTTTCTAGGGATCTGAACTTGGGTCCTCACACCTGTGCCACAAGTGCTTTACCCACTGAGCCATCTCCCAAGCCCTAAAATCTTGCCTTGATGTCTATAATACATGAATGCCTCATGCTGGTACCTGCTTATCCCCATTTTCCTGCTCACTCCATCCTAAGGGAACCAAAGGCACCAAAGGCCTTGGATGTAGAGAGGATCTCAGTCCTGGAAAATCTCATGTCTACAAACAACACAATTATTCATTATGAAGGAATGGATCCTTGTGAGAGAGAATTTGTGTGTTAAAGCAAGATGACGGCTTCAGCTGGCAATAACTACTCCTGTTGGTCTCAAAAGGAGTTGCTTGACATGACAGGTCACTTCACAGAACTGTAGGTAAACTTGGCATGTGTGTAGTTACAATGTTGTCTTGCTCTAGGAGAAGACTGGGATACAAGTGAGTTTGGGCTAACTGACCATTTTCGGTGGACTAGGAAGATGGCACAGTCATTAATGTGTTTTCCCTGTAGCATAAGGACTGACATGCAACTCCCAGAATTCCCTTGTGAAATAACTGAACATGATAGGGCATTTGTTATCTCAGTGCTGGGGAATGAGACAAGAGCATCCTTGGGGGTCACTGGCAAGCCAGCTGTCTTAGTCAGTGTTTCTATTCCTGCACAAATCATCATGACCAAGAAGCAAGTGGGAGAGGAAAGGGTTTATTCGGCTTATACTTCCACGTTACTGTTCATCACCAAACAAAGTCAGGACTGGAACTTAAGCAGGTCAGGAAGCAGAAGCTGATGCAGAGGCCATGGAGGGATGTTACTTACTGGCTTGCTTCCCTGGTTTGCTCAGCTTGCTTTTTTTACAGAACCCAAGACTACCAGCCCAGAGATGGCACCACCCACAATGGGCCCTCCCCCCTTGATCACTAATTGAGAAAGTGGATCTCATGGAGGCATTTCCTCAAAGGAGGCTCCTTTCTCTGTGATAAGTCCAGCTTTTGTCAAGTTGACACAGAAAACCAGCCAGCACACCAGCCTAGGCTACCTGGGTGGGAGCTCCAGGCCAGGGATAGACCTCGTGTCATACAAACTGGATGGTCAGTCGCTAAGGAAGAATGCCTGCTCTTGACCTCCATCCTCCATATGTACACATGCACATGTTTGCACAGATGTGCCCATGCTAGCCCTCACACAAACACCCTCTTTATCATCCAGTCAGTATATTCAAGATCCTACAGTAAGTGGAGCTTTGTGCCGAGATTACCCCAGAAGGGTGTGTGTGTGTGTGTGTGTGTGTGTGTGTGTGTGTGTGTGTTGTGTCGAATTTCATAACGAAATTGCCAGAATGGACAGTACACTGTGGCTAGCATAAGAAACTCTATATGAGAAAGCAAGGTGTCTACTTTGCTAATGGCGCAGAAATCCTTGAATCCAGATATACTAAACATCTAGTCTGTGGCATGACCAGCCTATGAAGGGAGCCTTGTCATAGAAGCAGGCAGAGCATGACTAAACAATAGATCATGCCTATTAGTGAGTTTCTCTTTATAATGGTAATAAACCTGGATGCAGGATGGCCTTCTGCAGACCTTTGCTAGAGAAGCTAAGAGGAATTCATCAAAAACAGATGGCGTGGGCTTTGAGCCTCACAGAGTTGTCTCTGTCTCCCCCACAGTCAATCAGATCTAGCCACACAAACCTTCAGAGATTCAGCTTGCTCCCTTCCTCTGAGGTACTAAGGACCCACAGAGGAACCACATGGCCTCCTCATCCCACTCCTCCTCTCTCCTTTCCCAAGTCTGCTTGGGACTAAGGAGGCTGGGCTCTGTAAGTGTGCTGTGACTCTCTAGGGTTCGCAGGGATTTTTCAGCACTATTATCCTGCAGCTTTTGACTTCTTGTTTATTCCTAACTATCAGCAATGCTGTTTTCCAGTTCCTTCCCTCTTCCCAAGCAGTGTTGCTGATGGATAGGATGAGATGTTTGAACATCCCAGTTACAGCTTCATAACACAGCTGAGCATCCCCTAACTGCAGCTCCTCCTCATCCCCTCTGTGCTCTTTCCCATCCCCCTCTTCCTCTTCTCCTTCCTCTTCCTCCCCCTTCCTTCCTCCTCCTTCTCACTCTTACGGATCTTCTTTGTCTTAGTGACTTTTTCCATTGCTGTGATAAAAATTCCTTGACAAAACAGCAGCTCTCAATGAGAAGACATTTTGATTTACACCTCTGGGGGATACAGTCATTCTTGATGGGGAAGATATAGCACAGGTAGGGACAGCATGGTGCCAGGAGCAGGAAACTGTCTGGTCACACTGCATCCACATTTAGGAACCAGAGAGTGAGCAGGAAGCGGGGCAGGCTATCAAAACTCAAAGCCTACCACCATTGTCTCACAAAGACATCGCCCTCTTAAAGGCTCCCCAGCCTTCCCAAACAGTACCTCCAGCTGGTGTCCCAGCATTCAAGCATGTCAGCAACACCCATCTCACTAGCAATTCACAACCATTTATTATTTCCCCCTTTCTTAACCCTCCTTCTTGATGTAGCAAACCTCTCCTCATGCCAAACTGCTGCTCTCTGATGTGAAGGAACTGGCGGTATCTTGTACACATCTTTCCTGTCTTGTCCCCATGCAGTAGTTTCTCAAGAAGCAGTTGCACGTTCTGTATTATTCAACATGCAGTGACATCACTGTCACCCTCTTGGAAGGCCATGTTATGAAAATAGCTGAGGATGATATCAACACATATTCTTGATAACATCTTTCAATTTCTTATGTATTGTCCTTGGATCAAAATGGTGTAGTTTCTCATCACATTTTCTGCCAAATCTGGTTTATTTTTCCTAAACAAAGAAGAAAGCCAAAGAGAAAAAAAAAAAAAAAAGAAAGAAAGAAAAGTAAGTTGAAATTTCAAGGGCAGAATCCAAGGTGCTGAACTAATTTCTGAGCCTTCGTATCTTCCATATGCCACCCCAGGCATTTTAGGAATCAAAATAATGCGCTAGAAACAGAACCGAGCTTGAATCTGCTCTAACTTAGGAGTGAAGCACTTATTAATTCAGGGAATCTGTTCCTCCATAGTTTGAGTCATATACTTCCCCAATTTAGACAGCAATGTTGGAATGAGTCAAGGAGAGGCCTCATAGCACCTGCCCTGACAGGTTTTTATGATATATCTACAAAAGAGAAAAGCAGAGCTACTCTTTAACACTCTGTTGTGTGACCTTTCCTAGGGAGCTATGAATAAAGGTTTGTGCCCCACAGAAAGAGTACCAAGGATTAAGTTGTCATTGCCCTGTGAGGTTATTGGGATCACTTAAAGGAATTACGTGTGTGCATGTGTGTCTGCTTGGGAGTATGTGCATGTGTGTGTTCACAGAGGCCAGAACTGTTGGATTCTGAGCTGCCTGTGCTGGCAACTGAACCCAGGCCCTCCACAGAAACAGCAACATCTGCGAGGCTATCTCTTCATCCTCAAATTATTTTTAAATTTATTTAGGGTAAGACTAGTAATCAATATATATTCAATATATGAAATTGTTAAATAACAAAACTAAAGTGTATATCTTCACAAATTCTAAACTCATTTACATTTCCTTGTGTCACCTGTGTTCTTAATCCTCTTACATTGTTATGACACAG
Source organism: Mastomys natalensis (assembly GCA_021653895.1). Lineage (NCBI taxonomy): Eukaryota > Metazoa > Chordata > Mammalia > Rodentia > Muridae > Mastomys > Mastomys natalensis. The sequence continues at coordinate 965,906 of JAJTUV010000152.1, forward strand.
TATTTGAACTTCTTCATCACTTTTGTTGTGTCCTGTTGTGTTTTCATGTTCATTTGGGTCTAACTGTTTTCTCATTTTACCTTTAAATTGCAGAGCGTATAGTCGTGTTCTGTATAGTTTCAAAGAATTTAGACTTTTCTCTATGTATCTTCTGTTCCTCTCTGGCTTACTGCTACAATTTTCATAAAATATATTTTGTAAGGATTCAACAAATCTTTAGTTTGCTGAAGCATCTTTTATAATAGTGAACATGACCTACCTTGATGAATCTTTATGTGAGAAGAACATAGATAATGCCCCTGGTAAAGTGGGATTCAAATGCTGCTTCCTGCCCTGCTCATCTGTCCCTCGTTCATGTCTCCCTCTGTTCTACACCTCAGAGCAGTCTTCTCCTTGTTTCAGGTTAGCTTATGTCAGTGGCTCAACAATGTTGCATCATACATTTTAGAGTTCTAGGCTGTCAGCAGTCACTCCTAGGATAAGCAGGTCTTCTCAGTGAGTAATAATATCCCTATAACACGTAGTCTTCATCCCTGGAAGCATTTCTTTGGGAAGTTTACATGTTCTGATGTTAGCATGGTACCTCCAACTTTATTTTGATTAATTCATGTATGTTGTTCTTATTTTACTTTGCATGCATCTGTTATATGTAAATTGGACTTCTCTTAGTCTTTCCTGTTTAGTCTTTAGGTTTATAGATGTATTTATTCAATCAATCATTCATTTTTGTGTTTTTAAAACCAGGTACCACATAGCTAAGTTCTCACCAGTACTAGCCTGTATAGACCAGGCTAGCCTTGAACTTCAAGCCCTGGCATTATAAGCATGTGTCACTACTTCTGGCTTAAAATTGATTTTTTTTTTTTATAGATAGTATACAAACCAGAGGTGGTGACATACAACTTTAATCCCAAAACCTGGAGGCAGAGGCAGGCAGATCTCTGTGAATTCAAGGCCAGTCTGTGTGTAGGCACATATGTAGGATGTGTGTGCTTACATGTATGTATGTCTGCTTGTGTGCCTCTTTGGTGTGTGTTGTGTGTGTGTTGTGTGTGTGTGTGTGTGTTGTGTGTGTGTGTGTGTGTTTAGGTCCAAGGTTGATGTCAAGAATTCCCCTTGGTTGTTCCAAGCAATGTCTTTCAGTCACATCTAGAGCTCACCAATGTATGACTGGTCTTCACCAGCCAACCTTCTCTGTGGATTATATGTCTTCCCTTGCAAGGCAGGAATTATAGGCAGTCCACCACCCCTACCCTGGATTCTCATGATTTCTGGGATTGCAAACTCTGGTCCTCACATTTGTGGGACAAGTGGTTAACCATGGAAATTAACGTTTACAGCATCACCAGGCTGATTTTGTTCCTCTCGGGAGCCTAAGGACAGTGGTTCACAGTCTCCTGGCTTTCATGGTTTCTAACATGCAGCCTGCTGTCCATCTTGGTTCCCCTGGAAACTGTCCTGTTAGGTTCTCTCAAGATTTTACCCCACATTTTCAAGCATTTGATTGATGTGTGTGTTCTGTGAATTTTCTCCAATTTGGTCTGGCTACGATTGAGTTTCTTGGATGTTGGATTTTATGGTTATTTATTAAATTTAGTAACATTTATGGTTATTTTTCATTTCTTTTCTCTGTTTTCTTTGCTTGCATAGCTTTAGGACAGCCTCTTTACCTACTTAGTATAGACTTCCAGGTAACCGACACTTAACTGTTCTTTACAATTTTGTTCCTGCCTTTGTTCCCGTCTTTTATTTTGAGCCACTTATTTCATCTTCAAACTCACTGCTGATTCTGCTGTATCTGGCATCTCTGTTACTAATCCCATGCAATGTAGTTCTCATTTGCATGTAGCTTTGTGTGGTGATGATTTCCGTGTGGTTGTCTTGACGATTTTGATCCATCCTGATTGTGTACAACTTTTACTTTATATCTCCTTATAATTTTATAGTGTTACCAATAACGATTTCAAGTTCTCATTTATTAACTTCATTATCTCTATCATTTTTCTATTTCTTCTGGTTTATTTCTCCCCTGGGTATGACTCCCAGTCATCTGCTCTTTTGTATGCCTGATGATTTTTTTTTGTCGTTTACAAGAGAATGTGAATTACACCTTGTTGTCTTTCTGTACACCACTGGACTTTGTTCTGGAACACACTTTGGGTATTAGCACAGAGGTTTTCTTTTTCCAGACTTGCATCCACAGTCTGCTGTGACAGGTGTAGGGAGCTTTTATTCTGAGTATGATTTAATTTCACTCCTGAGGTTTGAACTCTCTTCAAATTCTGTGTTCCTCATATTGAAAGGACTCACCTCTTCCGATGGTTGAAATGTCTTATTATTTTCTGTCTTGTGTGAGCTCCAGGAATTATGCAACCTAGTGCTTCATAGTAATTGCCTGTGTGATCTGAGCCTCACCTCACACATGTGCTGCACTCGGACAAGACTGTAAGGAGAGCTCTGTTACCAGCTTTTCTCTCCAGTGCACTGCCCTGCCAATCCTAGCTACCAGGTCCCTTCTCCCTTAATGTCTGCATTATCTCTTCAATCCAACAAGACCTCCAGGCTCAATAGGAATTCTCTCTCGAAGTTCAGAAACCAAATCCAGGCAATTGTCCAAAGAAATTATAAGCTCAGCCTCATTTTAATTCAGAGATCAAGTTCTGTGCAGGCTGCTATCCAATTTATAAAGACAGCATGGCGTCTCTCTCTCTCTCTCTCTCTCTCTCTCTGTGTGTGTGTGTGTGTGTGTGTGTGGTGCACATGTGTGTGGGGGTATGTGAATGCAACCGTTGTATTCATATATGGATGGATATATATGGGTGTCTGTATTATGTGCATGTGTATATGCATGGGTATGTATGTATATCCACATAAATGTATAAGTGTATGTATGTATGGGTTTGAGTATTAGTATATGTGTGTGTGTGTGGAGAGAGAAGAGAGAGAGAGAGAGAGAGAGAGAGAGAGAGAGAGACAGAAGAGACAGAGACAGAGACAGAAATCTTCAGTAAACATTTATTAGTTGCTAAATTGACAGGTCTGACTATTTGCATGAATCTTGGTTTGTATGCTTCTTGCCAAATAAAGCTCCTTAGAATCCTTTTCTCTAGCATCCCACCACTAATTTATTTTCTTTCCTCACTTCTCTCATGTGCCTTATCAAAGCAGATGCTATCCAGACAGGTGAGATGGGGAGTAGAGGCAAGTGTCTATAGGATGTATCAAGCTTGATATGGGGTAGAAGAGATTTAGAGAGGGAGAATTACCCATAATAGCTATCAGTGTCCATCAGATCCAACCAGATAACTGTTCAGTTTTCACTTTGTTTTGTCAAGACAGCTAGAGTGGCTGAAGGGAGGGGAGAAGGAGGGAGAAGGGGGAAGAGAGAACAGCAATTGAATGGCGACAAGGATAACCTTTTAGGGCAGCAATGTTGTACATTCTCCAAGGGGAAACCATAACTTACTCATCCGGGAATATAATAAGTGTGTTCACTATGTAGAATCAGTAAACATCATCCATCTAGACCTTTAAAATGCCTTTACATAAGTACCAGTTTGAAAGTGGATTAAAGGATGCACAGATGCAGCTCTATTATAATCAGGTTGTAAGGGAAAGAACTAAGAAGAGATAAGAATAACAGGAAAAGAGGGGAGATACATTGGCTTTTCTATGATTAGAAAGAATGATGAACAAGGGGCAGGGCTGGAACAAACCATTGTGGGTCTACATTTGTATGGTACTTTAGAAAGTTCTGCTGATAAGATTAATTTTACTGAGCACTGGGGAAATGGCTCAATAGAAATAGCACATGCTGCCCAAGCAGGAGGACCTGAGTTCCACTCCCCAGATCCCAGATAAAAGCCAAACAAGGTAACAAATGTCTGGAATACCACCTCATCTATAGCAAGATTGAAGGTAGAGACAGAATTCCCAAAAGTTCCTAGGCCAGTTAGACTGGCATATGCAGTACAAACAAGATACCCCACACAAATACACACGTTTTTAAGCGTTTTTATTTAAGGTTGATGTTTCTTCCGTTAAGTAAATGCCATGCTAAGAAGACCAAGACTTTAGCTCTGAGCTGGAAAAAGGAAGAGGTACCCATTGCTTCATAGAGAGCTGAGAAAGCTGCATCAGATTTTCTCACACGTGAGGACTATGTGCTGTAATTGACAGTTAACTAAAGAATTGATCTAGGCATCTGGGATCCACATCCATTCCTAGGTCATTGATGGAGAACCAATAAAAGCCTGTCCATTAGCCTACACTTGACTATCATGGTAAATATTGCATAGAAGTCTAAGCATTGTTTTCTCAGACAGTCACACTACTGTAGCAAGATATGAAGGGATCAGGACCTAAATTCAGAATTTTGAGGGGATGATAGCATAGAGATCAATCTTTAATTTTGTGAAATCAAGAAAGATTCAAAGGCATAGGAGTGGCTCAGTTGATAAAGTATTATCTGAGCATGCATGGGAATATAAGTTTGATAGTCATTACCCATGTAGAAGCTAGCCACCTCAGTACATACCTGTAATCCCATTGTTTGAGGGACAAAGATATAAAGGTTTTTGTACCTTGCCAGTCTAAACAAGTTGGCAAACTATAAGGTTCAGTAAGAGATCCTGTCTCAAAAACTAAGGTGGAGAGAGAATGAGAAAGACACACAGCGTTATTTTTTTCCCTCTTTGCCCACATGTACATACACAGGGATACACATGCCTCCTCACACAAATACATACACACACAAAAGAAATAGCAAAATCAATAGAGATTCAAAGAGTTATATAGAAAATCCCAGAATAGCCATCCACAGAACAATGCCAAAAGCCATCCATCAATAGCAGGAAGGAACATGCCTTAAGAGGGTTCATTGTATATATAAATGCAAAGATTTCTGAGGGTAAGGTCTACAGGATATTTAGAACCTTTTCTAGTTTATATCCTTCAGTGACATCCTACTATAATCCTTTGTGATACCCCTGCCCCAAATATTAATTCTAAGGGTACTGACCCAGCCTCGGGTGGTCCTTTTGTATATTTGTTCAAAATAACTTCCCCTTTATCTTTACAAAGGGCTTTCATGATCCACTTTTTGCCTTTAAAATTTTAAGATAAGGTTGTGTGTGTGTGTGTGTGTGTGTGTGTGTGTGTGTGCATGCGTGCACTCATTCATGGTACAGTATGCATTTTGAGATCAGAGGATAACTTAGGGGAGTCAGTTCTCTCCTACACCTTGTCAAGGCAAGGTTTTCCCTGTTATTCCTGTTGCCTGTCTACTCCAGGGTGGATCCATAGACTTCTGAGGAATTTGCCTGTCTCCATTTCCTATCTCACAGTAGGAGTACTGTTGTAATAGATGTGTGCTACTGTTGTATAGGGCTTTTTGCATGTTGCATGGATCAAATTCAGGTGATCAGGCTTGCATCACTTTTGCTTGCTGAGCCATCTTACTGGCCTTTCTTTTCAATGTTTTATGTACTCTTAATGTTCTACTATTTTGCTATACCCACTCCCTATATGATAGTGAACCAAATTCCCAACATCTGCTGTTTTTCATGCCAAAGAATGCCCAAAGGATCAGAAAACAAATTCACATTCTCCTATACATTCTTCAAGCCTCCGAAGGCTTAAACTCGGCTTGAACTTAGAGATTGAAGAGGATTCTCAAGCATCCCAAGCCATCACACTGAATTTAACCTTCTAGAAGGTCGTCTTCATGCCACAGCCAAAAGTTACCAAATGATTGGCAATGAATCACCACTTTAATTAATTTTTTTGTACTGCTTGAAAAAACTGTGGAGCAAACTTAAAACAACCTATGTTTAATGGATAGGGTTTTGGCAACTGGTTTGGATTTTTTTTTTTGTAAACTTATTTCAGCCAGACAGATGATGAGAGGGATGTGCAAATAAAGAAATCTGTGCTCTCATCTGTGGTTTAAGTTTTATTGCCAGGACTACACTATGTTGCTTAAAGATGTGTACAAACCTAGAGATGATGCTTACCAAGACTCATTTATATGACTACTTGGGTTATAGACAAATTAGGACATTGTGCCAAATAATAAGATGGCTGTTAAATTGTGGTGGATTTTCATTGTGTTTGACTGAGGAGAGTGTGTGGTGTGTGTGTGTGTGTGTGTGTGCGCGCGCGCGTGTGCGTTTATGTGTGTGTGATTAGCTAATTCTCAAGTGCTGTATACTTTGTTTATTTGAACAAGATCCCTGTCTGTTTTGGAATTCACCAATTGTGCTAAACTGACTGGCCAGCAAACTCCAGGGATGCCTCTTCCTCCACCTCCATACATAGCAGCAGTTTTCAAAGTGAAAACAGAGATTTGGGTTTCATGTTTTCTGTTTTCTTGGGAATCTTTGGGTGTTAAAGATAGAAAATGATTACTCATGTAATTCATTTGAATCCACAAGGGACTAGTTCATTGCAGTGAAGCAGTCATAGCCTGGGTCTGCCTAACATGTGATCCAAAATCCAACATGCTTCTAAGATTTTGGAATGCAGATATAATGCTCAAAACATTGTAGGCATAGAGACTTGGGAGACAGCTCAGTCTGAAAAGTGTTCATCTTGTAATCGTAAGGACTCAAGTTCAATCTCTAACAACTGATGTAAAACAGGCAAAGCAAAACAAACAAAACAAAAAGCCAACTGTGGTGGCACAAGCTTCTAATCCCAGCTCTGGAGAGACAGAGATAGGTGGATACCTGGGGCTCTCTGGCCAAACAGCCCAGCTACTAGTGAAAGACCCTGTCTAAAAGCCAAACCACAGCACCTAAACAAAAACAGATGGCACTGAAGGAGCAGTAGGCAAGGTTAGTTTCTGACAATAACTTGCACACATAAACACACACAAATTGAACAGGTCTACATAGAGTATATGCACATATAGTATGCATACATACATAAACATATAAGTCTTCTGATTTTGGAGTGTTTCTGATTTTGAATCTTCAGAGAATTGGAAAGCTATGTGAATATTGAAAACCCTCTGCAGCCATTTTGGTAAGGGATATCCAACCTATGTAATGCCTCAGAACACGTCTCAGGACACAGTGACAGATCACTGATGACAAATGATGTGAGCTAATTTTCAACTGTTCCCTGTAACATCCCAAGTCTAACTAAAGGCAATATCATATACTCAATTTCTTTGTTGTTGTTGTTGTTGTTTTTAATAACTGAGGACTCTGGCTCCAAAAGTGGATCTCTTAAGAAAATGGTTCCTTCACTTTTATACACAATACAGCTTTTAACCAACTACTGCCTTTCTGCTCTATATTTTAAAAAATAAAAAGATGGATTATTTAGTAAAATGTACCTCGAAGCCACAAGCAGAGTCACATCAGCTTCAAGGACAACACCTTGGCTTGCTTTGGATGCCTAAGTATACAGTTGTTAAGTATCTGCAGAAACCTTCTGTCCCTACCCACAGCTGCTAATGGAGACTTACTAAGCACCACTGCATTGTCAGCAATTTCCCAAACTGAGTAAAGAAATGAACTCTGATGATGGAAGTCAATCATCCCATGATATTTTTTTAGGTCTGCAAACCAGCAAGAAACCAAGTAGGTCTGCAAATCTAATCTTTCCAACCCAAAGTAGATGGTCTCCAGTTTTATTCTTCTGAGTCTTCAGATTCACCTTGTTTATTTATTTGCTTTTTTGTTTACTTTATGCATGTGTATATTTGCATGCTTGCAGACATGCATGCATGTGTGTGTGCGTGTGTGTGTCTGCATGTGCATGTCTGTGTTCAGAGGACTTGGTGCGTGTACATGTCAATGTGGTTTGTGAGCATGTGCATGTGGGTATGTCTGCTTATGTGTATGGACATCACAGGCTGACAGTGAATGTCTTCCTCCACTGCCTTCTGACTTATTTTTTTATATAAAGTCCCTCAGTGAGCCTGAAGCTCACCAGTTAGTCTAACTGTCCCAGGAGCTCCAGGGGTCCTCCTGTCTCCACTATACCAGCTCTGTGCCTCCATGCCCAGATTTTTTATCAAATTTAGATCTCCATACTTACCTGGTAGACATTCCTAAATGAGGTGTCTCCCAACACATAAATGGGGATTTTGTATCTAATACCTGAAGTTAATAGCTTAAAAAGCTCCATAGGAGACATTTCTCAAAACCTTTCCTACCTGCCACCATCCTACACAGGACATCCATTTCCTGTTTGTCCCTGAGCTACCCTTGACCTATCCAATAAGGTCACTTCCTTCACTCTTTAAGTCTGTGCCAGACGAGACTCTTAAGCTGAATCATTTTAGAGAGGTCATTTCAGAAATGCTGTATCCTGTTCTGAGAAAAGAAAGTACATCCATCCCTTTGCAAACCAGACACCCTCAGTGTGTTCTCTGTGTCAGGAAAGGAAGATTCTGAATCCATTACTTCGCAAGATCCCTCTAGTCCTGCTGCTGACCAGATGCAATGCATCCCTGATGTTCTGGGTTGAGGAATGATCAAGTGGCCTGTGGCCTGTGTCCTGAGACATGGAATTTTTTTCCAAGAGTCATCTGGTTTTTGTTTTAATTTCAGCTTTGAAATGACTAGTCTTCTGTGCCCCACATCATTCTGTGAAACTTCTGGAGGTTGTTAGCAGTGGCAGGTATAAGAGTTTGCATTTAGAGACCAATAGGAGACAAAGGGGGCGATGGGAATAGGTGAGAATGTGAGCCAAGGGCACAGATGTAATTGGTGACCTGGGAAGACTGAAGCCTGCTGGAACACTGAATGACCCAACCCTTGAACTCATTAGCAAGGCACCTTTGGCAGCCACATTCTCAAATACAGATATGAACTTGACATCTGTCTAGGGCAAGACCAAGTCAACTCATTGAAAATTCCAACCAGGCTTGGTCCCGTGAACTTTGTTCTTCCTACAGCCGTTTAATTATTTTATGAGTTCTTACAATTCTCTGAGAGGGGAAAAATAACTTCCCTCAGAAGTACAGTATCCAACACTTTTTTAAGTTACAATCTTTTTGTGAACTACAGGAAACTAATAGCGCTTTAAAGAAACTACAGAAAGATGCATCAGCACTTTCAATACAATCCTGGCTTCCCAAGGTAGACGAATTCTGAAGGAATTTGCTTGAGGGTGAAACTCTGGCATCTGCCCGAGCCCCTGCCTGTCCACAGCTCATTTCGTCTAATCTTACACAGGACACCTTCATGTCCTCCACATTGGCCATCTGGGATCTTTAGAAATTAAAAAGAAAATGTTGATATTAGCAAGTAGGTTCTGAGTTTGTCTGTGCATATAGAACCCTCTGAGAACTTAGAAATTCAAAGAGCCTGGTTTACAGCTTGTGGTCTGACAATACTGTGTGCTGATGGGGAAGAAAAGGAGGGGACAGATGCCAGAAAATTCCAGCCCAATGGCACCAGACATAGAGTTCCTTCACTCATGTTGTACCCCAAATTTGTCCTCAGTCCTATTGTCTGCAACTGCCACTAAGCCTTTTTAGAGACCTAATAGAAACATCCAGACTTAGGGGGTGGGGATTTCTGAAAGCAAAACTGATAGTCTATCTTCCTTTGCTGTGTCTGTATATGCTCATGTATGTGTGAGTACACATATGCGCATAAACATGTGGAGGCCCAACGTTTGATCTCAGATCTCGTCCTCAGTGACTTTCCACTTCATCATCCATATGAAGATGAGAACTGAACTTCACTCCACTCAGTATATCCTCTGAAGCCTGAGCCCATTTTATACAGGGACACTGTTTCTATATTAGATACTTCTCTGTTGCTTTGATAAACTATTATGACCAAGGCAATTTACAGAAGGAAGAGTTTATTTCGGCTTATAGTTACAGGGAGGTGAAAGTCCATCATGGCAAGCAGGCATAGCAGCAAGTGACAGGCACGGCAGCAAGGGCTGAAAGATGAGAGCTCACTTCTCACCCATAAGAGTATAAAGCAGAGAGCGTGCCTGGAAGGGTGATAAGACTACGTACACACAAAGCCCGGCCCTGGTGTTGTACTTTTTCTAACAAGGCTCCACCTCCCAAAGGTTCTATGACCTCCCCAAAATGGCACCACCAACTGAGACCAAGTGTTGAAATGTTTGAACCAATTAAGGATATGTCTCATTTAAACAACCACAGCTTCCTAACTTCCAGAATCATCTTCCTTTTGTTTTATTTCTGTATTGAAAAGTCCTTAGTATGTTACTGCTTACAACGAAGAAGTTTAAGGAGGAGAGGTGAGTGATGGGCATATTGGAGTTTGGGTATTAACTGACGGCTAAATGAGATTGTGTGCAACATTTATAGATGTCTCTCTGGTTTGTCCTAACATGTAATCAGCACACTGACCCATGGTACCATTTATTGTCCCATTCTTTTCTATCCTGTAGTATGATAGTAGCAATCTAAATTCCAGAGATTGGTTAAAGACCAAATTTTAATATGTGTGGCAGCCTACAGCTTGAGCCCTGTCTTGTGCAGAGACCCTACTCAGTTGGCTGCTCTACTAGAAGGCACTGTTCCATAAAGCACTGGAGACATGGCAGCTGGTAAACACAAAGATTATGTCATAGTTATTCCATCCCACACTGTGTTCAAAACAGTGCTGAGTTGCTCTTCCTATCCACTCCTAGACTTACAAGAGGCTCATAAGATGACAACAAGGACATTTAATTCTATCATTCATTTTATCATATGATCAGAAACTCTATGTGACAATCATATTTTGAAGACTATCTCATTAGCTTTTGTAAACCACATTTCCACCTTAGAAATTAAATAAAAAGTAAATTTTGTCAGAAATTTCCTACATAAACTTCTTCTGAAGATAAAATATAATTTCATGAATGTGTCATATACATGGTAAATATAAATATATATATTTTATATATACACACACATATACATACACATATATATGTGTATGGTAAACATATATACCATAAATATATATGCATAATTTAGGAAGACACCAGACATTGACTTTTAGACTTAAGACACAGACAAGTACAGACACACACATCCACACAAACACACATGAACACACAAACACAATAGGTTGTGATGAGTGTTGTCACTGCATAAAGTAATAAGGGCAGAGTAGCCCTACCCCTTCTCAATGGGGGGTCTAGGAAACACAAACTGCATGGCTATTCTTGCTCTGACCCCTAAGTACATTTGGAATAAACTGTCTTCACTGTCCTGTCTAGAGGTCGAGGCCTGAGTCAGCTGCCGAGTGGTGATAATTCATGCAGGAGACACGCCGTCCCCTTTGTCAGAACAGCACTCCAGTCTGTTACATGTGCTTTTTACTCCCTTTATTTCAGTTAATAAACTTCACCTAATTGAAGCTGTATGAGTCCCAGACTGAAATAAAGATAATCAAAAATAGTCGTTGGTCTCTAACGGCGCCTGTTTTTTTCTCTTGTCACTCTGGAGACCCATCTAGTGCATATGGGCATGCAACTGTGGCCACTCACCATGGACCATTATGTGGAGGAGACAGTTTCATATTCAATTAAAGCTCATCTTTGTGCAATTCGCTGGATATTTAACACTATTTTCAAATGTATTGTTTTTCTTTTATATTATTATCATTATTATTATCCTCATCATTATTAATTATCACTATTATTATTATGTGAGCATATCCACACGGTGTTGGGATGGGAGCATGTAGGGCTTAGTGGGCATGTGGAGGACAGAGGACAACTCTGCGGAGTTGTTTTATCTCCTTCCACCTTCACATGGGCACGTGCAGGTCACCAAGCTTCCAAAAGGAGTAAAGAAAGGCCTTTTCCCACTGAGCCATCTCAGCTGTCCTGGCCTTTATCTAAATTCTAACGAGTTCCTTCAGGGTGCCTCCTTTCCTCCAGATCACATCCAAATAACAACCATCTTCTTATTTCCTTCTGTCAGCAAGCCTCAGGGATTGGCCTTTCTCTAAGTCTCTAATTTTCCTCTGTGTTTCTCTGTCAGAATCGAACTGCCAGATGAGAACATTGGACAGTGGGATTGGAACCTTTCCCCTCCCAGACTCAGGAAACCGCTCAATGGGACGATACATGTGCCAGCAGGACTCCCCAGAGGACACTGATTCCCTTCTGCCTCTCCAGCCAGCCCCTTCCATGGCATCCCCTGCCAGAGCCCAAACCCTTGACCGTGAAGTGCCTTCCTCCACAGACAGCCAGAGCTCCTCAGAGTCCACCATCATCCATTCCATATCTGACCCCAGCATGATGGCCAGAGGATGAGAGCCTCACAGAGTCACCTTCCCAAGCCTACCTCCTCAGGTAAAGTGCCATCTACTTTTCTATAAGACTGTGTGTCTCCCCCCCCCAACCATAAGAACATGTTTGCAGATGTACCCATGAAACTACCCAGCAGAAGACAAGTCACTCAGTGACCTCTGCCCCTACTGAAACAGAGACTCATCTAAATCTCTGCACACCCTCAACCAAGGAAACAACTCCTGTGAGACCTTACTGGGGGCTGGGGAGATGGCTCAGTGCGTGTAAGTGCTTGAGTTCACAAACGCTAGACTCTAGTTCAATTCCTAGAACCCATGTTTTAAAAAAAAATCATGTCTGGAATCTCAGTGCAGAATTCTAAAAAGGCCAATCCCTTGGGCTTGCCGACCAGCCAGTCTGGACAAATCAGCTAAGTCCAAGATAGAGAGAGACCCTCTGCAAGGTGCCTGAAGAGTAATAGCCAGAGTTTCTATCTCTTCTCTGTACAACAGAGTATGTGTGTATGTGTGTGTGTGTGTATGTGTGTATGTGTATACATACACACATGCGTGCATGTACAATTCCCCAATATAAACATGTAATACTCAAAAATATACACACATACACTAATTGACAAAATGACATTATCAACTTTTAATGTTATGTTAAAGAGTGAACATTAATAGAAGAAAACATCATACCAATAGATAGCTAAATAAACGGATGACGAAGCAAAGCATGCAGTGTATGTTCATGGGATTTTATCCTAAAAAATAACTCCACATGGAATATATTGAATATAGGGATGGAGAGATGACTCAGCAGTTAAGAGTGTATAGTGATCTTGAAGAGGACCTGAGTTCAGTTCCCAGAACCTTCATTGGGCAGCTTACAAGTGTCCATAACTACAACTCCAGAGGATCCAATGCCCTCTTTTGGTTCCTACAGGTTCTGCACTCATGTGTGCATACCTGCACAGGGACACATTTATACGGATAATTAAAATCAAAAGAAATCTTTTTAAAAAGAATAAATTGAATATAGAACCACAATTTAGCCCCAGTCCATTGATGTTCCTGAACTGTGTGCCCTCTACCCAGAAACTGTAAGTCTCCTGACATATTTCTACCTCATTCCTGTACATTTACATGCTGCTGAACTATAAAGATTCAGCTTGATTGATCAGCAGCAGATTGTGTGTTGACTGCAGAGGAAAGTAGCTCGCCTTCCCATGGAGACCTGCCTGCAGTCAGTGGAAAGAAGCTTTTATGATTAAAGACAAGGCCAAGCTGAGGGTCAAAGTAGTTTTTTTTCATTGTTCCCTCTATTAAAAATATTTATTGCACACCAGGATGATGTTCAATACTTCCTAACATGTGTGGCTTCTGTGGCTCTGACAGTATGTGTATAAGCACAACACTTCGGGCTAGGAACCTAAATGTTTGTGTTTATGGCTAGAAGATCAGAAAGGAGCTGCGTATGGAGGTTATGCTACAGGTTTCTGAGAAATTAGAAGAGAAGGCTGTTAATTAAGCAGATTTGAATGGACGTATCCGACTGTTCCTGTGACTAAACTCTTCACACATTAATAGCAATGGCCAAGGGGCCTCATCGGGACTCACGCTCCTTCCAAGGCAAGGTTACATTTTTAAAGGCCGTAATGCATATTATTTTTGAAATAAGTGCAGTGTTAATTAATGGCACAGCCTCCAGAGCTTCAGGGGCGAAATCTTAGTTATAGATTATGTGCTCTATGCCTGAATAGTCGCATGTGTGACCTCAATTCGGCAGCGGGCTGCCGAGTAGACTCCATGATTAAACACTGTCATTATAACAAATTGAATAGAAACCACAAGCTTTGAATTGCTTCATAAGAAGGGGACAGGAAGGAGATTGTTCTGATCTTGCCACTTACATTTGCTGCATCCAAATCTCAAGGGTTGTGTCTTAATTAAATTGTCACAAAGAGTTGTAAAAGGTGGTATATGGGAGAGAGTGAGGTGAGCAGACAGGAGGCCATCTTGGGGTCACCCATCCCGAAGTTTCTTGTCTGTGACATCCACGGAAGCAGGGCTGCTCTCTGGTGCTTTTCTTAGTGACCATTTGTTAGGTGAAAAATTGTGCAGTACAGAAGTTTTGGGAGCAAAAGGAAAATGGGATTCCATTTCCTTCCTTCCCAGCAGGCACTTCCTGCGTGATTTACAGTTGACTGTAGCCTTTGTCTTATCCCCATTTCAAACCTGGAGGCATCTGAACACATCTCACAGTGTCAAAGGAAGCCTCACAAACTACCTTTTTTTCTCACCTGAAGAAATTGCTATGGAGGACTGTGTGGCATGTTCTCTTGATAATTAGAGTTTATTTTTAAAACTTATTTTTTTAAAGTTTTCATACAAGTATATATTGTGTGTTGTGCCTACTCTTCCATGGGATCCTTTCCTTCCCTCTCCCTTCTCTCTCCTATGAATCTCTGTGGCCACCTACATACTTCCCCATCTTTACTTATGCCATCTGTGAATATATGACTTTGTGTAGCTATAGAAAATCTAAGAATCTTTCTAAGATTGGCACAATTGGCTTAATGTTTATTTCTGTTCACATTATTTTCCAGAAAATTACTTGGTTTCATTCTGTTTTGTTGAATGTACCATATCTAGCCATATGTATTTATGTGTGTATGTATATTTATCTATATCTATAAAAATATATGATCCAGTAGGGCATTCACCTTCCTTCATCGTTCTGAAAGGGGAGTTATCATTAGGATCCTTCAGCTTCACCTACAAACACATAGAAAAGTATGCTCAATTTCACTAGCCATCAGAGAATTGCAAGTCAAAAGCACAGTTAGAATAACAGTCATTAGGAAAACAAGTAATGGCAAATGATGTGACAATGTAGGCCAAAGGGAACCTTTGTCCACTGCTCATGGGATGTAAAGAGTTCAGCTGCTGATCAAGTCAGTATGGGGATTTCTCAAAAGAACTGATAACTCTTTCCTATGACCCAGTTATCCCACTCCTGGGTATATCTCGAAAGGACTCAAAGACAGCACATCACAGAGACCCTTGCAAATCCATTCTCACTGTAGCTCTAGGTACAAGGGCTAAGTGATAGAACCAGCATGGATGTCCATCAACATAAGAATCGGTAAACAAAATGGGATTGTTTTCATGTATCATGAATAATGGAGTCCTTTCATTTCCAGGAAAATGTAAGCAATTGTAGGTATGCATACTAAGGGAATGCAGCCTTTTTCAGAAAGGAAAATATCATATGTTTCTTGTAGTTTGTGGTTCATAGGTTTTTATGTAGCTCCATACAGTTGTGTGTATGTGTGTGTGTGTGTGTGTGTGAGAGAGAGAGAGAGAGAGGAAGAGAGAGAGAGAAAGAGAGGAAAAGAGAGAGAGAGAGAGAGAGAGAGAGAGAGAGAGAGAGAGAGAGAGAGAGAGAGAGAAATTAAAAGTGAAACTGTAGGGCACAAAGAGTACTAACAAGAATGAAGCAAGTCTGGGAAAGGTTGATTGGGAAGGAAGAGGAAGAGATGCTGTATGCTTAGCACATAATAAATACATGCACAAAGCTTTAAAAACAACAGCAAAGGAAAACAAAAACCCACTGTTCAATCATGTTTAGGAAAGGCTAAAAAATCAGATCCTTCCATGGAAGTTCAGTAGCTCAGTGAGGTGTTAATCCTCTGAATTAGTTCTTTTCTCATTGATGTGATAAAATGCCCAGACTAAGGCAACTTGAGAGAGAAAGGATTTATTTTGGTTCACAGTTCCAAGGAGATGCAGCCCGTCATACTGTGGAAGATATAACAGTTGGGAGAAAGGCATGGCAGCAGGAGAGTGAGACTAGCTGCTCACATTGGAGCCACACTCTGGAAAGAGAGAACAGGAAGTGGGGCCAGGCTATGAAGCATCAAGGTCTCTTCCTTGTTATCCACTCCCTCCAGTAGGGAACAACCCCTTAAAGGTTCTGTCACCTTCCCAAACAACAACACCAGCTGGGACCAGCCTGTGGGGGACATTCTCATTCAAACCACAGCAGCCTCCAAAATCTGTTCCTCTTTTGATAAAAAGCCTTTGAAAGGTAGTCTTAAGGTCCCTAATGGTTTGCTTGCTGAACTCTTTTTAATCTGGAAAGCCTCAACCTGTTTTGAAAGGTGTCAGGTCTCAAGGCAACAGGCCTTGGCCTTATCTATAGATATGTATACACAGTTATGCAAATATTTAGGCAACCCAGGCTCATATGGTGTACAGGATGTCAGAAGACCCAATCTTCCCTGTTTTTAGAATTTCATATTATTTTTAAATGTCTCCCTTTCTTCTCCCTAAGAAGAAATGTCTCCTTGTTAAAGGTTGGTAAAAGCTTGTTTTTGTCTGTTTTGTTTTTAATGTACCTTCCCTCCTTTAGGAAAATCTAGCTTTGAAAAGCAGAATGGAGCAGAGTCTAAGGCCCACACTGGCCCGTCATTTGAATATGCTGAGGATGCAGTGGCAAGTGAGCCCCTTTCAGAATGGAGGGGTGAAGATGCTACTACTGAGACCCAGGTAAGGGGGTGCCATCTGCCTGTCTGTCCTGACTGCAGAATCTGAACTCCTTGAATCCTATAGAGATAGATTTAATTTTAAATCAAATCTTGCATTGGTTTGCCAAGTCTGTATCAGTTACTTTTCTTGTCCCTGTGATAAAATACCTGACAGAAATAATGTGGGGGAAAATAGGTTCATTTTGGCTGAGAGTTTCAAGGGATTTCAGTCTACAGTAGTAGGAGGGTAGGGTGGAATGATTCCTTCCCCAAGGCAGCAGAAGCTTAGGGCTACAATTTCTTCACCTGGTGGCAGCTGAGAGGCAGAGAGAAAGAGGGGGGGGGGGAGGGAGGGAGGGAGGGAGGGAGGGAGGAGAGAGAGAGAGAGAGAGAGAGAGAGAGAGAGAGAGAGAGAGAGAGAGCTAAAACCAGAGTTGAGCTGAGTCTTCAAATCACATACATAGCCAGTGAGCCACCATCATCTATCTCTGAAACACTCCGTGGTCTCCTATCGTGTTTTCATTTCAATTTCTGTGGCAAACGCAACTCTGGGAGGAAAGGGCTTATCTGCTTTACAGTTCCAGATGATAGCCCACTATTTCAGGGAAGTCAAGGCAGGAACTAAAGCATTACAATATCTGCAGGGTAAAGAGAGAGGAAACGGCTGGATCCATACTTCCTTGCATTTCCTCTCTCATACTGTTCAGGAAACCCTGCCTAGGGAATGGTGTCACCCACAGTAAACTGAGTCCTTTTGCATCAAATTAATAATTAAGGCATTCTTGCACGGAAATGCCCACAGACTATCTGGTTCTAAATAATTCCCCACAGAGACTCTACTCAGGTAATTCTAAGTTCTGTGAAGTTGAGTTAAAATTAACCAGCACATCCCTCAGATAACTAACTGGGGACATAGTCATGTAGATTCCAGTGCACATCCAGTTCATAACAGCAGGGAAACTTTCATCTATGTCTTAACCTCTACCCAGGATTAATATTAAATTGAAAGAGTATACAGTCAGAAATTGCTTACTTCTTAAAAGCCATCTTCCTTTTTGGGGACAGAAAAAAAAAGATATAAATGGGGCAAATAATGTTCTTTTCTTCCAAGGTTCTGTGTGATTGAACCATGTGACCTTCTTTTCTTATGACTTCTAAGAAGCAAGGAACAAAGGGATAGGATTCAGATAAATGAGAAATCCTTAAATGTTCTACAGACTGGACACACCAGGCAATAACTCTCCATTGCACCATTAAGATGTTTCTGATGACCCAGGGTGGATTCAAAGAAAAGCACATAGCACATCACAATGTGTTGAGTTCATCTGTGAGGAAATATGGACTGACGGATCTCCTGTAATTCAGACCTTAGAGTCTTGAATTCATTATATAGTTGAAGATGATCTTGAACTCTTTCTTTTCCTGTCTCCATCCCCTGAGTCTGGAATCACAGCCATGTACCACCACACCTGGTTAACGTGGGCCTGGGGATGGAACCCAGGACTTTGTGCATACTAATCAAGCACTCTCCCAGCTTAGCTACATCCCTAGTCCTGAATATACGTATTTCTAAGTATTTTTGAGATTATAATATAATTCATCATTCCATCCCTTTTTCTTCTTTCCAAAACCCTAGTATGTAGTCTCCCTTGCTCTCTTTCAAATTCATGGCCTTTTTTACTTGAAGTGCTCTTAAATATATGGGGTGTGTGTGTGTGTGTGTGTGTGTGTGTGTGTGTGTGTGTGTGTGAAAATATGCATATTTATAAGTACTGAAAGAGAATGATTTTTCTATTGCCAATTTTGCTTCAAAGAGAAAGCTAGTCAGGGAGGTTGAACTTCACAAGCACACTGTTCATAGTGGTACAAGTAACCAGCTGAGCCACATCTCCAGCCCATCAGGTCACTTCTTTACATCCTGTCAAATTTAACAAAACATACCACCTCCTCCCTCGAGCCCCACCTCCCTGTTCATAAAGCACCAACGTAAACATACATCCTTTCTTTGAGGGTTGCTTTCTTTTGCCTGACTGAAAAATGTTAAGAGTCCACTTGTTAGCATAGAGTCTGCCCACAGATGCAGGATTTAGGAGCTGAGTAGGTGGCCCAGTGGGTGAGGGAGCATAGAAGTCATTTTGTAGCTTTGTTTCCACAGAGCTACCCACTCTAATTTGCCAAGTTGAGAAGAACAAATATTCCTTCCCCACATGTGCAGTCAGGGCCTTGTGGACTGCTGATGGTAACAGAAACCAGAACAAGCCAATAGATCCATGTAAGCTAAAGGAAGGACCATAGAGCTACCACAGAGAAGCCTAGCCTCTGTTTGCAAGGGAAGAGTCTTAACTCTGGCTGCTGCCCCTGTGCCTGGGTTACTTAAAAGCAAATAATATACACTGGAACCACCAGTAGCTTTGATAACCTACAGAAGACAACCCACAGTATTGGTCGTGTCAATATTCCATCATGGATAAGGGAAAGCGGGTCATGAGGCCCTGCCCCTCTCTGAAAAGCTATAGAAAGTTAATAGTTGCTGGGGAAAGGAGAAACATTTTCTATAGTGTTATAGCCCATGGTAAGGTGCCCATTCTAATAACGAACCCACCACCAGCACTTCTGTAGGTAACTTCTCAGCCCTGCCCCTGAAAATATCTCGTCATCCATGCATCTATATGGAAACTCTGCCTCAGGTTCATGGAAGGAACCCTGGGTAAAATCAATAGACTGGGGAGGAAAGACATCCTAGAGAAGGGATAGTTCTTGGGAAGAAGAAACAGGTCAGCTGGAGAGGGGATGATAGAGAATTAGGGTGTGAGTATGATCAGAGTAAATTATATACATATGTGGAAATGCCACGATGAAACCATCATATGTAAGTAGTTCCTGCAAATAAAGGAAAACAAAACAGGCTGAAGGTGTGTGCCTGCCTTATCTATGTGACCACCATTCACCCTTCTCAACTTTTCTGCTAGTCAGCTTTCTATTACTGCAGCAAGATAACAAGCAGCCATGCAGCCTAGCAGGGTGGCTCACACCATAATCCCAGCTACTCCAGAGGTCTAGACTCAGGGGAATCAAGATCAAAGCACAGCCTGAGCAATGTAGTTCAGAACCCGTCTCCAAACTGGAGTCCTAGGCTAGGGCATAACTCAATAGTAGAACATTTGCCTGTGAAAGGACCAAGCATTTAATTCTAAGACCAAAGTAATCATTATCATCCACTTATAAAAAAAGAGGTCTAGTCCTTGATAAATTGGGACCATGGAAGAAAAGCACATCTTGGCAGGAAGCATGGGATAGGGCAAGATTGCTCACCTCCTGTTTGGCATGTGAAAGAAAGAGGAAGGAAATGGCATCCTTTATCATGATTCTTTAAAGCATTGCTCTAGTGACTTTACACCTCCCTAGACACTACCTTTTGAGTATTTCCACCAGCTCCCAGGAGCCTCCAACTGGGAGCCATGCCATTACCACACCGGCATTTGAGAGACAAACCAGATCCAACTCAGCAAACTGTCCGCTTATGAAAAAAAAAAATCTAAGCTGAATCTCCTTTGTTCTCTCGAAAGCTGCCTTGCCTCCCAGGCTTCTCATCTCCTCTGAATGCCATGCACCATCACTTTAGAAATCCCAGCATGTCTCTTTATTCCCTTACCTCATTTTGACCATTCCACAATCCTGCTAGCTTCCTTCCCACATATGCCTCAGATCTGACTCTTGTTCACCACCTCTGCCTCTAACACAGTCCAGGTCCCCAGCTGGGTTATATGGCCCATTGTCTTCCCTCTACCTGCCCCATGACCCAGCCTGTTCATTGTCTACATTGCCACCAATGCAATCTCCCCCAAATGCAGTATATTATGACATATCCTCTTTGCTTAAAGCCTTTCAGTACATCTTCTTTACAAAGTCCAGTCTCCCAGGAGACTTGACCTCCAAACTCATCAATCCACACATATTAAATATATACATCTTTTTGTATGGCAATCACACTTTAGTGAAGTGATTTTTTTTTTTTACTTTTGTCTTATGTTTTCATGAATCTGTATTTTTTTTGGTTGAGAATATTCCTCCTATACTCTCCTTGTTTACTTTCCCCCTCTAATTAATGCCCTTGTTTCCTAGACAGACTCACTTCACATCACATATACATACATGATTTCATGTTTTCATATAAAACATGAGAACCACAGCTAAGAGAAAATATGTGATATTTGTCTAAGACTAGCTTCAAGTATGTGGTGTGATTACCTCCTGGTGCATCCAAATCTCCTAACTTCCTTCCATTGTATGGCCAGGAAAAAGTCCATCATGTACGTATACCAAAGCACCATTCCTCTTTGTTGGACGCCTAGATTGGTTTCATAGCTTAGCTAGAGTGAATCATGCTGCAGTAGACACTGTTGTCTTATGTATCTCTGTGCCATGCTGACTTAGATTCCTTCAAGTAAACACCCAGAATAGCCAGGTCATGTCGGAATTCCACTTTTAGGTGTTTTGGATAATGTTCCATAGTGGCTGACTAGTCTACATTCCCTCAGTGGTTTTGAAACTACAGGAGCAAGGTGAGATACAGTTCTCCCTTTACCCTGGGACTTTGCCAGGGAAAGGTGATTTCAAACAAACACAGCCACTTAACACTCATGACAGCAGGGCCCTCTAGCAGGGAGAGTCACATTCGCATAAAACTTGTCCCATCTGAGGCTCATGGGGCTAAGTATGTTGCCTCTGTACCATTTCTATGGAATCTTCTGTTTAGTTTTCCTCTGTTAATACAGCATGCAACGGAATCATTTGCATTCCAATCTACAGACTCTAGCATACCTATTGGTACTGACAAATCCCCTTGGAAAGGCTAGTCGCTCTTTCAGTTTTTCTCATTCAGTCCTCATGAGAACTTTATAAAGGAGATGTTTTCTCTTGATTTTATAGATGAGGAAACCAAGCACCCCTAACCTGACACTGATTGCTCAAAGTTCACCAAGTTGGATCCTCTTACGGGAATCTCAGAAGGGTTTGAGATTCTGTGCCCCTTCCGGAAAAGGATAGTGTCATGTCTCAGAGAAAGCCCTGGGGTAAAATCTGATATGCTCGAGAAATCTGCTTATTGAATAAATAAATGTCTGGCTGATGAGCCACGTTCATTGATGTTGATTAATACTGGCTTGAAGATACACTTTGTAATGACATTCTCATTTATTTCTGGTAAAATAATGCTTTAAGTTCCAGACCATAGTCAATCAGGTGGCCCCCTGGTCAGTGGGTCACAAAACAAAATGAAGAGAAATGAGCCTGGAGAGGGATTTGTGGGGAGGATGTGGGAGCAGAGAGGATGCTGGGAGACGAGAGAGGGTGGGTGTGAGGATGTTCACTACGTCTTGTGTACATGTGTGAAATAGTGTGAGAACGTATTTTTACCATCACTGGAGCATGATTAAATTACCAGGGACTACAACCTTAACAAAAACAAACCACCATCCACTGTCCATAGCTCCTCAGTTAGGGGTAGAGGCTCCGAAGCCTCTCCCCACTCCATGATGGAACATTCAGTAGCTTGGTCTTCTGGAGGCAACCACTGTAAGTTCATATCCAGAAGGCACTGGTTTGCTCCAGCCCTCTCTCTCCCACCTCTGCCTCTTACAATGTTTGTGTCCTTTCTTTTATCGTGACTTGCTAATTGTATTTTACCTGTATGCATGCGCGCACACCACAAGTATGCAGTTGTGCATGGAGACCAGAAGCATGTGTTAGGTCCACTGGACCTTGAGTGAGCCACTCTGTGCATGTTAGGAACCAAGCTCAGCTTCTCTAGAAAAGTAGCAAATGCCCTTACCCACTACGCTATCTCTGTAGCCCCAGTGAATAAATAGTCATTTGAAAATTATTATCTGCATTTCTATGAAAGTTGGATAATTTTCCCAAAGTGATATTTTAAAAGTTTATTTTAAAATATGATTTTGGGAAAAGACTCTAATCCAGTCCTTCTTTAACGAGAACCCTAAAGTATATGCTGGCTTCTGCACTCCTCCCCAGTGACTTTGTTTTTGTTTCATTTTCTTTTTCCTGTATTAAACTGGATGCTCTATAGGCTGGGGACATGGCTGGAGACATCAGTTGGAAAAGTGCTTGTCATGCAAGCATGAGGACCTGAGTTCAAAACCCAGAACCCTTGTCATAAAAAGCAACAAACACATGATGTTTTAATAGTTTTAGAGCTTGGAAGGCAAAGACAGGCATATTCCTCAGGATTACTGACTACCAACCCAGCTTCTTGGTATGTTCCAAGCCAGTAAAAAACAAAACAAAACAAAAAAAAATCCTATCTATAAAAACAAGATGGACAGCTCCACTAGACTAGTGCCTGAGGTTGACCTCTGACTTATGCATGTATACATACTCTTTCGTGCATGTACTGATACACAAAAGCACTCTACACATGAACAAACAGCCATATGTGCATATAAAATTACTTCTTCAAATCAACCTTTGCCTTGGTCTACCGTTCACCACGGTGTGGTGCCTCTCCGAAGAGGACTCCCTGACTCTCCCAACCCATGCACACAAAAGGCTATGGTAAGGAGAAATAATCAAAGCTTTGGGACTGGGTTCCTGTGGCCACCTGACTCTGCTCACCTCATCAAGCCCTGGTTTGCTGAACAAGAAGTACATTTTCTTCACTTCAAAGTAATTACATCCAACAAATTACAAAGAGCTGGGCCAGTTGAGTTAAAAACAATTGGTTTTGCAGTAATTAGAAGAGCACAGGAAAATGATGACTGTGGAGCATCATTGAAAGGGACGCTGAGCGATGAGGGCCCTGCTTCCCTCTCCATTCTTCAGTGTGAATATTTAGAGATTCGCAACTAATTATGCAGAGATGATGAATTTTAAAAACCCTTCCACCATGCCTTCCCAAGGCCAAAGGCTGGCTATTAATAGAGCTATCAGATTTTGCTGTATTATAGAGAATTCACACAAAGTAGCATCTATTTTAAAGTGCTCATCTGGGGCATCACTTAAAGATGACGAATCTGTGTAATGTGCAGAGTCAGCATTGGGTCGAACTGAAATCCAAACTTATTATAATCACCCCAGATTTCCCCAGACAGATCTGTTGTTTAAAATGGACGCTACAGGTAAGAGCTATCTCAGTTCACGACATTGAACTCAGGTGCTAGGAGAATGGAGACAGAAATATCCCTGGTGCATATTGTTTCCCCCATCATGTGCTGAGATTACACACATGCACCAGCATATATTGAGATTGTTTTACTATCATTACTTTTTAATTATATTTATTTGTGTATTTCTGTTTGGGGGTGTGTACATATGAATATAGATACTTCCAGAGGCTAGACACAATGGATACTCCAGAGGCTGGAGTTCCAGCTGGTTGTAAGCCATCAGATATGGATGCTAGAAACAAAACTTGGGTCCTCTAGAAGAGCAATACTGAACTGTCTTTCCAACACACCCCAACACACACACACACACACACACACACACACATTTTTATCTTAATTGCAGACTCTGAGGATTGGACTCATCTCTTCATACCTACAAAGCAAGCTTTTTATTAATAGCCTTCTCCCCCGGCCCATTTGCTTTATTTTGGATAAGTCCACTCTAGCTCAAGGGGAATGAGCATGAGGAATGCTGTGCAGGGTTTTGTTACCTCGCATGCACCACGTGTAAATACTGACCAAGACCAGCAGTCTGCTCTGAGACCCTCACCAGAACCACAAGCTCCAATTTCTCCGCATCAGCCTTTAGGGACCTCCAGGAAACCAAATGCCTTTTTGTTGCTCACGTTGAATCTCTGCCCCCTTGAGGCTTGATGTTTCCAGTGGCCCTAGGTGTCACACACAATAATGAAAGGAACAAAAGCAATCCAGTCGGCTTCCCGAAATCATGTGGTCAAGAAGGAGCTATCCGAAGGACCCCACTGTGCCCTCAGACAGGCTGGAGAGAAGAAGCTGCGGCATGACCTGCATTTAATTACTTGAGCAGCATGCGCATCCTAGGGCCCTTAAGAAAGCAAATGCAGTGATAGACAGAATGAGTTTACCCTCCTGTCCAAAGAGCAACACGCCGTAGCAAGGACATCACTCAATTAAATTGGACTGCAGGAGATGAAGGCATTGGTGGCCAAGCCTGGGAACCCTAATGAGACATTTGGAGGGAGGAAATGCAACCCCCCAGAGTTTGTCCCCTTTGATGGACATTTTTGACCCTCTGTCATTATCATAGCACCCCAGTGTTTTACCCCTTGAGTTTGAACATATTGCAGCTAAAAACATTTAAAAAGAATCTTTTAAGTACAAAGGAAAAAAGTCAATCCCTGTTTAACAGGAGCTAGGTATGTGTTGGGGTTGGCGTGGGGGCCCTCAGGTCATACTTAGTTCTGTGAATCTTTGACTGCCAGGACTGAAAGACAAGCAGATGGTGGAGCTTAAACTAAAAGAGAAAAGAAGATAGGATGTTGCTTTTTTTGTCCCCAAGCAGATTCTTCCCCTCTGATTCCTGTGAGTGGAACAGCATGAAGTGTGGTGTGGTAAGAACTAGAGGTGTTGCTTCCAGGAACCCCAACATTTATGTAATCCTGGCCATGTGATCAAGGATGACTTCTACATAGTTCCTTAATCCGTACAATACATTGAGAGTTCATACTCAATCACCAGGCCACTAAGTGGTATGCCCTGCTGCAGGAAACAGTTGGCAATTTCTGGGGCTATTTGGATGGTCACTGCTTCGAGGGGCGATGGGCTGGTATCTGCTGTGTCTACACAAGGCTGCAGTGCATAGATTGACTCCCAACAGCAAAAAGTAAATGGGCAGATGTCAGGAGCGACAAGCAACAGCCAACAGTGGATTAACCTTTGGGCACAGGAAATGTTCACCAGGTCAGAGAAGCTGTCAAGTGTTTGAGTCAGAACATAACAGCAGCCGCATTCTCTATGCCCAGCAGGGACATTAAGGTCCAGTCCAGCTGCAAATCCAGTATTACAAGATGCCTCCACAAAAGAGATTTTTTTTAAATTAAAATTTTAAATCTCTCTGGGTGTGCATATATGTGTGCGTGTGTATGTGTGTGTATGTGCTGGCATGTGTGTGTTTGTATGTGTGTGTATGTATGTGTTCTTCTGTGGATGCAGGTGCATGCATGTCATTGTGTACTTAAGAAGAAGATCAGAGGATTTTCGGTCCTTAACTCTTACCTCCTTTGAGGCATGGTCTTTTGTCCTCTGATATGTACAATAGGCTAGCTGACCCATGTCTTTTCAGGGATTCTCGTGCCTCTGCCTCCCAGACCACTTGGTTTGCAGATGTACTCTTTTACACTGGCTTTTACAAGGGTTCTGTGGATCCAGACTAAAGTCTTCACACTTCTTCAGCAAGTGCTTTACCTACCGTCCAGTGTCCTCAGCCTCCCATGCCTTGCAGACCTGCCTAGTGACCCAGTGCCTTCCTCAGAAGGAGTTGGGAGGATGCTGAGCACAGACTGTCAGAGGTGGTAGCACATGAAGTCTCTGATTAGTATTGCAGTTCTGTCTCAGTCACAGAACATGTGCCCTGAGGAGGCAGAAATCCTTCACAGACTTGAAAGTGACTCGAGGACAGTTAATCCTCACTGTGCTCTAGTCAGGCAGGTAAATTGCAATTAGATAGGAAAAGGAGGGGAGAGAACAGTAGTCAACAGGTGTTCCAGGTTCCTTTGGGGACATAGAGAGCTTCATATTTGGCTTAAAAGTACATAGTGACATTTGGAGAAAGTCCCTTGCCAGAAGTATTCCTAGTGAATGGTTAAGACAAGGAAGATTAATAACAATCTAATGAAACCCTCAGGTAGATCTATACAAGACACTTCCTTGAAGAAGTGGGGCAATTAGAGTAAAGAATGAAGAAGTATCTTTCCAGAATTATTATAGTGCGTATGAGAGAAACCCATGTATAAACCTTTGAGATGCTGCAAGGGAGGTGTATCCTTTACTTGTCTATTGCTGTGGCAAAACAACTGGCAGAATAACTTAAATCATAAGGGTTTATTTGGTCTCATAGCTCCAAGGGTATATAGACCATCGTGGCAGAGGAGGTGAGATGGCAGGATCGTGCGGTGGCTGCTCACATGGCATCCACTGTCAGGAAGGAGAAAGAAACGGATGCTCACTTTCTCCTTTTGGTTGAGTCCAGGACTCAGTCCATAGGATAGTGCTGCCCACGTTTCTCCACCTCCATTAATCTAGCCTTAATACTCCCACACAGTTATGCTCAGGGGGTTATCTTCTAGATGATTCTAGATCCTGTCAATCAGTATCGGCACCACATACCAAGACAGATTAATCTCATTGTCTGAGACTTTAAAAATAAACTATTTATTCTGTTTGCCTACCTATGTGTGCTCTTAGCCAAACCTAGAAAATATATACTTTTTTACCAAGCGGATGATATGTTCTTCCTATTGAGCAACAGAGTCTTACCAAGAAAATTATCAACTATTATTCATGCCTCACACAATGGGATCCTTTCTGAACTTCTGGAATCCATAGCTAGAAACTCTGTGTGTCAGAGATGTCCAGGTCTGGAAGGGACACCTAGTCCCTTGCCTTGGTGATCTGGCTCCTGCCTTCATGATCTTGGATAGAAGATGCTGACCTCTCTGAGTGTCCCTTCCCTCTGCTACATCACAACCACCTTACTACCTCACCAAGGCATATTTCAAATATGATAGTAGACTAGACTTTCAGCCCACAGTGTGGTCAAAAGTTGAGAAGTAATGTATAGCAAAAAGCAAGAGAAGCTGGTGCACACCTGTAAGTAGTCACCACTCCTTACACAGCTGAGGCAGGAGTTCAAGCCCAGCAGGGACTACAGAATGAGATTTTTATCTCAAAATACAATCTATAAAAGGAGGGAGAGATAGCTCGGTAACAGAAGGTTTGCCCAACATCCACAAGGCCCTGAGTTCAATCCCTAGCAGGAGAAAAAGAAAACAACAGGGGGAGGGGATATGAAAACTTTAAAGTTTAGAATGTTCAAATAAATTTTATATGTTCACAGAGCAAAGTTACTTTAAAATAATATGTAAGCTTCAATAATGTAAAGCTGATATCCCAGAAAGGAAGCTACTTCGTTTATTAGCCAGGGCTCTACAGTTTCATTAGGGAGAATATCTGCTGCTCAGGTACATTCTGAGGAAGAAAGAACTGATTTAAAGTTCCCTGACACAAGGCCAGCAGCCTTTTCCTTCCTTGTATTTACTCTCTCAATGAGCAGTAATATCCCAAACAATCACTCAGCACCACTGCGGGCCAACATACCTGTATGGGACTGGAAATACCGTGAGGCTAAATCAGAGAGAAGGGAGTTCCGTGTTTAATTAGAGCGGGGATTTTTATGATCAAGGGCTAAATCAGCTCACTCTCTGAGGGATTTAATTAGAGAAGAGAACTTCTTTCCCAGGGGCTGAGCTGGGTCTGGACAGTGTGCACATAGAAAGGAGGTAGGGAGTTGACTCCAGGCTTCTCTGTTGTCTTGCTTAACTGTCAAGGAAGCCCCCACCTTCAGAGACATCATTTGAAGCATTTCTTTTCTCCTGCTTTATTTTTCTTCAAACCCATCTTTTGCCTTGGTTTGTTTGGTCCTTCTTATCCTGGAATACATCACGTTTACTCTCTTCATTCTGTGGTATTTCTTCTATCCTGGCTAGTTTTAGGTCTACTTGACCCAAGCTAACATCATTTCAGAAAAGGGAACCTCAATGAGTAAACTTCTCCCATTAGGTTGACCTGTGGGCAAGCCTGTGTTGCATTTTCTTGATTGCTCATTGATATGGGAGGGCCCTGCTTACTGTGGGCACTGACAACCCTGGAATGTTGGTCTTGGATTCTATAAGAAAGCAAGTTGAGCAAGCCATGAGGAACAAGCCAGTACTCCTCAGCTTCAGTTCCTGCCCTCAGGTTCCTGCCTTGTGTTCCTATGCTGACTTCCTTCTATGATGGACTATGATGTGAAACTGAGAAGAAACATTAAGACACCTTCCACTAGGTTACTCTTAAATATATTCCCAAGTGTGAATAGGATCCTTCAGAAGGCAAGACTATAGGATCAGTGTGTCTTTGTGGAAGACCAAAGGCTAAGCAAACACTCTTAATTGCACTAAGTGTCCCAGGAAGTGTTTGCAATGCATAAAAAGGACATGAGAACCAGGGAGATGGATCAGTGGGTAAAGCACTTGCCATGAGTGTGTGGGCATCTGAGGTTGGATCTACCCAAAACACTAAGTTTGGATACATATTCCTAGTGCTCTCACAGATGGGAAGTTTTCCAGAAACTCATAGTCCAGCTAGCCTGGCATACTCAGTGGCAAACAATGTAGATGAATAGGCCCAATGCTTTAGAATGTCCTTTAACTTCCACATAGCTGCTGTCTCTCTCTCCCTCCCTCCCTCTCTTTCTCTCTCTCTCTCTCTCTCTCTCTCTCTCTCTCTCTCTCTCTCTCTCCACACACCACACACACACACACAACATAACACAGGTCATCCAAGACTATTAAGTACCTGGTGATTGTGTAGTAGCTTTTGTGTATCTGTGACAAAATACCCAATACCCAATATGAACAACTTAAGGGAAAATGGATTTACTTTGCTCATGGTTTCAGGGAATTCAGTCCATGGAGGAGACAGATAGATCAGCTCATATCTTGGTAGGTAGGAAGCAGAGTGGAGCTGTAACAGGAAAGAGCATGATACCACCCTTGGGCATGGCCCCTACCTGCTGACCAACTACCTTCAATTTGTTCCCAACCTCCCGAGTTGTCCCACTTCCTGATAATCTATTTCAGTGCTATGTCAATCAATGGAGTAAAGGATTTAGTGGTCAGAGTCCTATGATGTAATCATCTGTGGAACCACCCTGAAATGTGTACACAGAAATGGCTGTATTCCTCTCTGGAACTTTCTGCTGGTGACTGAGTTTTCACTTGTGTTAGTCTGTGTCATCACGGTTTCCATAAGCTCTTCAGAAACAGGGAGTGTTTTCCCTTCTTCATTTATCATACAGAGACCTCCATTTGCCTATGACATCACATGGGAAGTTCATGCTTGTATATGTTTTATTTTTCTAATGGTCAAACACCAATTGTTTTGAACCAAAATCTCTCCAATTCCTAAATTAATTTTTAAAACTTCACAGTTCTTCTAGTGTCTTTATGCTTTGATTTTGATCTTTACATATGAATGCAAAGTGGTTTTGCTTTGCATGCATGTGTTTTGTGTGTATGCTGTGTGTTCTGTGAGAGTTGTGATTTTTTATGAGTATTTTTTAATTTTGTGTGTGTCTGTTGCAAGTGTTGTGTGTTATATATCTGCTGTATATCTGTTATATATGTTGTATGTACATTGAATGTCTCAAGCATGTGTTGTATGAATGTTATATGTGTGTTGTGTTCATGTTATGAATGCTTGTTATGTATGTTTGTTGTTTCTGTGTTATCTATGTTGTGTGCCTGCTGTGTGCCTGTTGCTCATCTGTTGTGTATACATTGTGTGTTGTCTACAGTGGATCTATTGTGTGCCATATGTGTGCTGTGGATATGTGATTCTGTAGAATAAACACAAAGCCTCATGTTTGCTAGGCAAGTACTCTACCACAAAGATGCATCCCTACCCATCCCCCAAAAGAAAAAAAAAACCTTGGCTTTACAATTGTCTTAAATCACTTTCATATTAAAAAGATAAAGGGCAGAACAATTAATTTCTTTTGTTGGCAAGTGTGATCAAGGTAATTGGTACCTGGGTAAGATGAATTTATCTCCATTTCTTCTTGACATGATTAACTGACTGGCCTGAGGCTCTTACCCCTGTCTAGAGTTGGCTACATCAGTCATTCACTAGCAGTTGTGATTAATTACAAAGGTTCCTCAGGCCCACATGCAAGTAAAGAGGGTCCTTTGTTTGCAGTGGGATCCTGAGGACCCATGGTCATGCTGTCCTCTGTCTCTGTGGAATTGCCTTTGGAGAACTTTCATTGTTGACCTGAACACACACAAGGAAAGGGAATGTGTGTAAGAGGAGGATTTTTAGCCCATTTAAGTGAATCTTATGCCTGCTATGATTCCATGAGTGCTTGGTGAGGACCTGTTGGAGACCCTCTATGAATTGTCACTTCTCTGATTACTGTAACAAAACTGCTAAGGAAAGCAATCTTAGGAAGGAAGGAGGAGGAGGAAGGGAAGGATGGAGAGAGGGAGGAAGGGAGGGAGGGGGAAGGAAATGACAGAGGAGGAAGGAAAGGGAGAAAGGGAAGAAGGAAGGAATGAAGGGAAGGAAGAAAGGAAGGAAGGAAGGAAGGAAGGAAGGAAGGAAGGAAGGAAGGAAGGAAGGAAGGAATAAGGAAGGGAGGGAGGGAGGAAGGAAGGAAAAAGGGAGGAAGGGAGGAAGGAAGGAAAAAGGAAGGAAGGAAGAAAGGAAGGAAGGAAGGAAGGAAGGAAGGAAGGAAGGAAGGAAGGAAGGAAGGAAGGAAAGTTGGTTTGGACTCACAGGTATGGAGGTATGGAGATTCATCACAGTCAGGAAGCACACAGAAATAATATTAGGGCTCAGCTCCATTTCTCCTCTTGTTCAGTCTAGAACCCCAGCCCATGAATTGGTACTACTTGGATTAGGGTGGGTCTTTCACCTTTAATTAGCCTAACTTCCATCACAGACATCCCCAGAGGTCTGTTTTCATGGACAGTCCTAACACATCTGGTTGCCAATGTTGATTGAGCCTCACAGACATAAACTTCAGTGCTGTTATGAAGAGGAAGGTGATAGCCTGCAGTGGAGTCCTGCCCACAGAGTTTACCGGCTAGTGACAGAAAAGTCATGAGAAACTTTAAGGAGCCACCATCATTACCAGCAGCATATAAGTGTTCCCCAATTGTGACACAACCTCCTTTTACCCATGCCTTGTCATCCTGTCACATAACTTCATGATAGTTCATGACAGAATTTATTGTTTTGTGTCAAGCAACAGCTTTGTCAGATATGCCAATGCCCCTCTTCTGAGGTCTGAGAACTAATGGTGACATTGCTATTACCTTCTTTTGCCCCTTCTGATTGTCCCAGGAAGTATACTACTTCATAGTATATCCCAAGCACAGGACAAACATTTATGGAATATTGACTATAAGACCGGGTGGAGGTTGTCTGTGACCATTGAGTACTCAACTCAATCCAAAGAAAGGGGAATGAAAGATCGAGATTTCTTCCAGGAGGAAATTTCTTCTGTGAATCTTAAAGAATTAGGTTTGAGTTGATGGAAAAAATAAAATTTCTAATTGTGTTGACAATAGGATTGGAAGAGAGCAATAACATACCTTGTACAGACAATTAGAAGAACAGATATGGTTGTATGAGTGTAACTGATTCTACCACAGCATACCTGCACACAGTAAACAAGATAGGGTCAGTGAGATAACTGTTGGGTAGAGGAGCGGCCAAGGACACCAATGTGTGCAGGTCTGGGTTTGTTCTCGCTAGTCCCAGAAATCAAATTGAAATTTGAGTCTTTCCTACAGTTGTTGCTCAACACATCAAAAGCTTGCTACCATGTTTCTACTTCTCCCCAGTTAATACTGTAGTTCTTTTGTGTTGGAAGAGGACTTAGAAGTTCTGTCCTTCTTACAGGAACATGAGCTCTGTGAGGACAGAGATTTCTGTTGGGTGTCATAGTCTCATAATTCCTTATATTTGATGGATGTTTATTGGATGGATAGAAGGATTCATGCCTCCATGTATGTGTGCATGTATCTGTGTGTACATGCATGTGTAAGTGGGTGCATAGATGGATAGATGGATGAATTTACTTCTTTCCTTGTTCATCCTGAACTTTACTTTACCTATTGGCAGGTAACTATGGGCCATGTCATTTTACAGGTCAGTATATTCTGCTGGAATGAACTCTAATTAAAGTCTCTGCTTTCTAAATGGTTTTATAATACTATACACAGTGGTTAAAGAAGAAAAGCATGCCTCCAACTCAGGGCTAGGGCAGTTTGCTATTTATAGATTATGGATAAGGACTACACTCAGCAAATACTCAGGAGATCAAGAAATTCTGTATTCGCTTTGATATGTAACTTAGGATTTGCCGACATGGTGGATGAATGAATGAGTGGATGAGTTAACCCAAATAGTCTTGAAATATGTACGGAGGCTTTGAATTCAACTTTAATTAGTGTCAGTGATATCTGTGAGCCACCTGTTCCTCAACTTCTCACCATTCTAATGATGAGAACAGAAAATACCAGCCATATCAAGATACTGTATATAACATGCCTTCTTTATAATGATGTTTTAGGTTAACAGAGAAAGTGCTGGGTTTCATCATGGAGTCTTCATACATATCTTCATATATGTGTGTCATTATCCTTTGTTCTCAGTTATCCTCCTGTCTTACCACTCTCTCTTCTTCCTCTTCCAGCTAGTTTCCTTTCTTTTCCAGTTCTACTTTGCTACTAGTATATCCTGTTTCCCCACCTCCCTAAAGATCTCTTTATGATCCCCTCTCTTATGATCCCCTCTCTGATTTTTGTAAACTATAAACACACATATATAAATGTATGCATGCATGTACACACACATATAAAATTTAAATTTAGGCTCCATGTGTGAAAGAATACATGTAGAATGTGTCTTTCTAAGCCTGAGTAATCTTGTTTAAGACAGTTGTTTTCCAGGTGCATTCATTTTCTTGAGAATGTCATGATTTTGTTTACATGATTATATTTACATCCGCATAAAATTCCATTGTCTTCACACACCACATTGCTCTTTTCCACTCATCTGTAGATGTATGTCTAAGCTGATTCCCTTTCCTGACTATTGTGGACCACACAGTGTAGACAATGGGTGTGCAAGTGTCTTTGTGGCATGTAATATATATTTTCTAAAGATATCCTTGCAACATTGTCCTCTGTTTTCTGTTAATGGATTTACTAAGAAAGGCTTCATTAAGTACAGTTCTGGCAGAATTAAATGGCCAAGGCTTGAAAAGCAACCAATGTAAACATTTTTCTCCCTACCTAAAAGATGGTACAAAGAGATTTGGGGGGAGGGTACAAGTAGGTGGGACCTCATGCTACACCATGATGCTCTTCTGTGTACACTGTGAACTATGTTGCCATGCCTCTACCATTCATGAAGCACAAGGACAAGGTCTTTGATTTCTCCACTACTATATGGTAGTGCCTAGAGAGAGCCTAGAGGGATCAAAGACATCAGTAAAGAGTAGAAATGGATCACTCCTTCCATTCAAAACTACTACATTTCAGAGGAAAGAATAACTAAACAACTATTTTTACTATCTTGTCAAAGAGGGGGCAGATCATCTTTGAAAAATTGTCATTTCTGTATCATAAAACGTCTCTTTAGCTCCCTTTGGAGTGCAAGTTCACTCACATAATACATTCAAATTGCATATGTTATTCAGTATAATATCAGGTAGATCAGACAGAGAAGAAAATTATGGGCTAAAACACCTTAACTTCTGCATTTGTTGAAGAAGAAATGGCAAAATGAGTTCAATTCCTTGGTCCCAAAGCAAGATGCTATTTAGCCTGGGTAATGTAGATGATGGTGTCAAATTATGGTTTTCTTGTTATGTGCTCTGTAACTCAGCTCCTGAGGTGAGTGCACTACTGCTTTACTCTGAGTTTTATAAAAAGAAACTTCATCACCTGGATCTTCTGCAGAGGAATGAGCACTCTAACCCTCTGAGCTATCTTTCCAGTCCCAGCGTTGTCTACCTTAAAGCCAAACTCTTCAATCCTTTCAGTTTCATGCTTGGTTTTGCTTTCTCCTAGCATTTCCCATTTGGACACGAATATTTCACATTTTAGAATTCTGTACTGCTGGGAATTTGCATAGCAAGTTACATTTCAAACTTGACTAAACTTTTAAGTGTAGATTATGATTATTAAAGAATTCTCTAGTTGGAGACAAAGGAACTCTGTCAAGTGATACATTGCATGAGAGCTGAGAATTAACCTTTGGAATTCTATAGAGGTCATCAAAGAGCATGACAGGAGCCTGCCTGTTAGAAAGATGGGCACGTCCTTCCACTAGTGGGAATAGCATCTGACTGGAGAGGCCTCGAGAGAAGAGAAGGAGAGGGATTAGAGGTAGGAAGTGTGTAAATCTTTCAAGGACCTTCATTTTATTCTGAAATGGTATAGACAAATGGGGTCACTTGAAAGCTTCTTTGAGGATGGAGAGAACCACACATTAAATGCTGATGGCAAAAATCCAAGAGAAGAAGGGAAAATGTGAAGCTGTAAGGGACCTGTACATGTAGACAGACTGTCCTTAGCTCTATGGTCTTCATCCACAGTGACTAGGGAATAGGAGAACTTATGGGACTTGTGCATGTAGACAGCCCATTCTTAGCCATATGGCCTTCATCCACAGTGAACTGGGGACGAGAACTTACAGGCAGGTGCTTTGGATATAGGCAGGGCTCTGTTCAATTCTCTTCTGAAGTCTTATTTTCTGAGGGAAATATAAAGCATAGTCCTCAGGTAAGAGTGAGCATGGGTAAGCAAGTGTTACTGTTTTGAAGAGATGGGAGGCAGAATGGGCTAGAGGAATCTCACAGGACTGTGGATGAGAGGTGGTGCTGAACATGGCTATGTGTTTCTCACTGCACTGAACGCCCCTCCCCCCCCAAAAAAAGAGGTTGTGAAGTTGAGAAAGTGTAAAAGGCAATGATGGATTGAAGGTGTGGCTCAGTTAATAGAGTGCTTCCTCAGCATACACAGTGCCCTGGGCTTATCACCATCACCACATAAACTGGACATGGTAATGCGTACCTGCAATCCTAGAACTTGGAAGGAAAGGCGGATGATCAGAAGTCCAAGGCCATCCTTGCTATGTAGCAACTTTGAGGCCAGCCTAGAATACATAAGATCCTGTCTCAGCAACAAAATGTTTACAGTGATGGATCCAAGAGAATCATCTGAGTAAGAATGGAGGTAGGCATCATAACAAGAAAGACATGAAGAACCGTGGTTCACTAGGAGAATTGGTGGAACTATGTTCTGATCTAAGGACTGTGGGGCACAAGTACTAGGCAGCCTGAGCAAGGAAACAATGCTGGATGGAGAACACAGTGTTTTTATTGAGACTGTAGAAAAACTGACTCTGTTATTAGTGATAGTGTGCTGAAGACAAGATCTTGAGCTCAAAATACTATTAGGGACTCAAACAGTGATTTTTTTTTAAAGATGTAAATTTAGGATATAATTACATAGCATACTCCCTTTTGTTTATTTATCTTGCTTTCTCTAAAACCCAACACAGTCTTTATGAAGAATAGTGACTCAGTTGTGCTGGCTGAACAAATGAATGAATGAACATGTATTATGTAACTTGGGAGTTCAGTATCTAGCTATTTCTATTAATGAAGACAGAATGTCAACTCGTTCCATGTAATGTCTGTGTTCCCTTAAAGGAAACACTCCTCACTCATGTGGAGTGAAGGTGGCTTTGGAAGCCAGTGTTGTTCAAGAGCAACTCTGGGGCATCTAAAGTAATGAGTAAAATAATGAGACTGAGTCTGAAAGTAGGTTCAGCAGTACAACTCCCAAAGTGAATTAGAGGAATAACTTTAGCTGTGCTCCAAACTACTGTATTAAAAAGATTGGTGTATATGTATGTACTTGTATGTGTGCATATGCATAAAGTGAGCATCTATAAATAGGACATGTGTATCAACCTGCCCCTTACTTCAGGTTCAGGGAACATCTTGGAAGAGAGCAAAACAATTAAGAGCCTGAGGATGGAGGGACCCTGTGACAAGCAGACATGGCATTGCTATGGCAGTCACGAACTCACAGTAGCCATGGTTACCAACACCCTCAGCTGAGGAGCTATTGGCAGTTGAAGTTTATGGTAGAGGGAGAGTTAGCTTTATTTGGAAGGATGGTCACTGTTAGGCTGTCCATGACCCAGTAGATGACTTCATACTCATAATACTGCCTGTAAATATAGGCAGTATTAATTCACTTCAATAGATTAAATTATAGTTATGTTTATATATTATATAACATACACTAATAGTCATATACATATTTGACTACTGGAATATCTGACTATTTCAATTATTTGTTTTTTTTACCATTTATAGATAACCTAGTATAGCCAATAACTTTGCCCTCAACTGTTAACACATTCGAAACTAAAGCTCATTCTGTAACTAGATTCCTGCCCCGTGGAAAGGAAGAGATGAGAGATTTAAGAGACAGAACCAATGACCTAGCAATGAGTATACACTCTGTTTAAGCTAAGTGAACAGACTGATGCTTGCCTCACATTGTGTGAGTCTGAAGACTGTAGGGATTCAGGACTGTGGGGATTCAGGATCTAGCTTCTGGGATGTGTTGTATCTCTGGATGTCTTCTACCCTTTTGGTTTACGGGTTCTTTGGTGTGTGTTTGGTTGGTGTGTGTTTGAGTATGAGTGTGTGTGTGTGTGTGTGTGTGTGTGTGTGTGTGTGTTGGGGTAGGGAATAATTGTATCATACATGCACCCAGAGTACTACCTCAGGTGTTGTTCCTCGGGCACCGTCCACCTCCTTTATCTTGAGGCCGGATCTCTCACTGACCTAGAACTCACCAGTTTGGTTATGCTGGATGAATAGCAAAACCCAGGAATCCACTGATCTCTGCCTCCCCACTTTTGGGGATTTATGCCGCTGCATGTGGCTGCTTCACACAAGTTCTAAGAATCCTCATGTTTATATGGCAAGGATTTTATTGACAGAGCCAAGTCCCCAGGCCAATTTATGGCTTCTTAATTTTGTTTCCTCCATCCCCTTCCCAGAGGTCAACTGATAGCCTATAATGCTTTATTATCTGGGAAGAGGGAAGCAAGCAGTTGTGTTATATAGCTAGGTTGTTGGAAGCAGCTATATTGGAATCAGCTGCCCCCCTGCCCCTGCCCCTGCCCCTGCCCCTGCCCCTGCCCCTGCCCTGCCCCTTGCCCCTGCCCCTGCCCCTGCCCCTGCCCCTGCCCCTGCCCCTGTCCCTACCACACTGAATGTAGGAGGTCACTACAGATTGTGCTACCTTCACTAGGGAGAGCTGACCCATTAATGACTGACTACCTATCCTCCATTATATGGAAACAAATGTATCCCCAGAATAGAAAGAAACAGGCTTTCAACCTTGTATCTTTCTAAGTCTACTTAGTTGGCCTAATTGAAGAACATTTGTGGCCGCTTGTCAAAAACCATGATGGATGTCACCATGGTGAGTCACACAGACTCACAGAGAACAGTAATCCTATGGCATTTGTCATCACAGATACCTCATCCCTTTAGCGTTCAAAAGGAAAATTTAGGTTAGCTTCTAGGTTTTCATCACTGGTTTCTGAGACTTGAGAACCATCCTCTCACCATTTGATTCTTTGGGATTAAAGAAAAGTGCTTCAAAGACACTCACATGACTCAGGGACCAAGTAATAGGCACAGGGAAGTGGCATGTATGTCCTCCAAAGCACAGCATATCTTTGTGATTCCTCCCTTGCCTCGGCTCCTTGGGAACCCAACTGCACCTCATTCTCTGTGCCTTACATGGCTCTCTCTCTCTCTCTCTCTCTCTCTCTTCTCTCTCTCTCTCTGTGTGTGTGTGTGTGTGTGTGTGTGTGTGTGTGATGTACTATTGGGGACTTGCTAAGTATTTGGCCAGCGGTTTATTATGTAGATTCACCTCTGATTCCTAACCTACTGTCAAAACCACCAAGAGAAAGGCTTCCTAGCAACAGCAGCTGAGGAAGAGTTAGAGAGCTGATGCAGCAGCCAATCAGCCAAGAGAGCTTGCT
Source organism: Mastomys natalensis (assembly GCA_021653895.1). Taxonomy (NCBI): domain Eukaryota; kingdom Metazoa; phylum Chordata; class Mammalia; order Rodentia; family Muridae; genus Mastomys; species Mastomys natalensis. Next base: position 1,004,528 of record JAJTUV010000152.1, read on the forward strand.
GAGAGAGCTTCTCTGGGTCTTCAGGTTTCTCATCTGAAAAAGGCAACTGGATTAGATCAGAGACCTTCAACCCTTTAATAAGCAATGAAAATGTTATTCTGGGAGCCTCGAGAGGGCTGAAGTGGATAAATAGACTTGCTACCAAGTCTGATTATTTGAATTTGATCCCCAGACCCACAGAAGGAAAAATGGCTCCCACGAGTTGTCCTCTAACCATAAATGTGTGTGCATGAGTGTGCACACATGTGCCTGTATATGTGTGCACACAGATACATGCACATGCATGCACAGACACACACAGGGAAGCAATTAAAATATACAGCGAAATAGATGATTTTGAATGGCTAGTCAGTGTTTTACCATGGCCACAAAAGGCAAACCAATACACCCACTTAAGGTATGCTGTCATTTAAGGCATAGTTTCCAGTGTAAGAATATCCCAATTATTTGTATATGATATATTATGCATGTTCTTTATTCTGTATTGTCTTTAGAATAAGCATATTATGTATGTACATATTAGTGTTGAAACAGGGCCTCATGTAACCGAGGCTAGCCTCAATACATATAGCTTACAATTACCTTGATTCTGATCTTCCTGCATCTACCTCCTGGGATTAAGGCTTTTGCTAACATACTGAGTTTTATTCCATGCAAGGAACAGAACCAAGGGCTTCATGCTTGCTAGGCAAGCAGTCTACCATTTAATCTATATTCCAAGGCCCACTATTTTTCTTCTTAAGAATGAGAAAAGGGCCAGGCAGTGGTGGTATACTTGGGAGGCAGGGGCAGTCGGATTTCTGAGTTCGAGGCCAGCCCAGTTTACAGAGTAAGTTCCAGGACAGCCAGGGCTATACAGAGAAACCCTGTCTCGAAAAACCTAAAAAAAAGAAAGAAAGAAAGAAAGAAAGAAAGAAAGAAAAAAGAAAGAAAGAAAGAAAGAAAGAAAAGAAAAGAAAGAAAAAGAAAAGGGATCCAGGTGGTACCTCAGCAGTAAAGACACTTTCAATTCTGCATTTGAGTCCCAGAACCCATAAGGTAAGAGAAGACTGATCCTGAAGGCTGACCTCTGCCCTCCATAGCCATGCCATATCAGAAGCTCCCTCCTTCCCCAAATCAAATTAATTAACCTAATACATTTTTCTTCTAAAAATTTTTTTAAAAAAAATAACTCTCTGTGGTGGACCACACCTGTAATGTCTGTACCCAGGAGGCTGAGACAGGAGGATTGACACAAGTTCTACATGAGCTTGGGTTACTTCTGAGTTCCAGGACATCCACAGCAATGTAGAAAGATGTTGTCTTTAAGACCGACAAACAGAAAGATTTAAGAATTAAGAAGAAAGTAAAATAACAAATTTGGTCCTTTTTCTTTATTATTTTAGTTTGTCTCCCTGCCTCCCTACCCAACCTGGTCTATTGCTTTTACAAAGAAAGTGATGAGAAACTCAGGTTTCTTCTGTGGGAAGGCTTTAGCTAGCTGATCTAGACAAAACAGGTTCATAGACCTCAGTTGTAGCAGACAGCTGTGTTGTGGATTCATGAAGAACTGGTCTGTAGATCACATTAGCATGCTGTCAGCTTCCAGATCAGGAGCCTGTGAGCTGTCCCAGTGCACAGCTTGAAATATGGACCAATAAAAGGCACAGGATGACAGTTTACTCCCGAAACTTCAACACCACAGCTCATGTTTTCCAAATTTTCACAAGCAAGCAGGAAACCAAACCCACGCAGCTCTGATTTCTCTCTTGAAATGAAGAGAAAGTGAACGTTGGATGAGAAGAGCCACTCCTTCCATAGCAGCTAATCTGAAAACCTGAAAGACATTCCCTTTGTTCCCTTAACTGGGAAATAGCTGTGTCCTGGGAGTTTTTAAAAATTTTTTTCACTCTCTAAAGGACTTCATCTCTTGGGTAAACAAAAAGATATTTTTTAGTTTTCTGCAGTCTGGACAACAGATCATTTCAAAATATGAAAGGAAGAAAGTGTGCTCTTAATTTCTTTAAGGACATGGGGGCAAAGCATTCAAATCATACGTAGAAGCTTCTAGAAAGATCACAGAGGTCACAGAGACTCTATAGAAAACAATAATGCTTTACTTTCCCTATGTGTGTGTGTGTGTATGTACGTGTGTGTTATGTGTATATGGTATGTGCATCTGTTCACACATACACATGGTGAGGCCTGAGGATAACCGACACTGTCTGCTGCCTATTTTCATGGATTCTAAGGATCCAATCTCTGGTCTTTATGCTTGCACAGCAAAGAGTGGCAGGAGATGATTGGGGCCAGTAAGCTGGGCTCCGAAATGTAATGATGACAGTATAAAAGTATAATGAAAACTCCAACTTAAGTGATACTTTAGGCATTAGTGGGAACTGACCTCTGTTCATCAAGAGAATGCATGCCAGCTGTTGACCCCGAGGACAAACCCCTCCAAGGGAACTATACTTCAAAGCACCGCTGTTAGGATATGGGAGCCTGAGAGAGTCCAGCTTCCTGGATTGCTCTGGCCTCCCTTCTCATTCTATCTGGCACCTCCTTTACCTCCTTTCTTCCCCTTCCTCTAATGTATCCTCCCTTATACATGGTTAGCAAACCATTGTATTGGGACTTTAGGGCTCTCCTTCAGTTTGGGTTTACACATAGTGAATATACATGGTTAAGCTCATAGGCTCTAGAATTAGACACTGGGATTCAATTTTTGTTTGTTTATGTTTGTGGGGGGATGGACAGAACTTTTGTTAGATGAGTGGTTTCTTAATGGAGATGTTCAATTACCTAGTTATATATGTGATTTCTCAACCAGTTTTAACTATTGATCACTCTCTTTAGAGAATTCTTTCCCTCTAATAATCAAAATCAAGTATTTTCACTAATTATCCTTTTTGATAATTTTATGCATGTATATTCAGCCCTCCCCCATGTAAAACATTTGGAGAAGATGACCCTAGGTTAAATGTGCAATACTGAAAAGACAAAAACAGACTAATGGGGAGAATGCAAATCTGCATGTATGTATGACACTAGCCAAGCCAGCAGGGATGGGCATGGCAGAAAGCGTTCATTCTTGTGCTCTATTGCAGCTAGAGACACAATTCCATGCTCGAAGACTTGCTTTCTGAGTACACTGTTTCTTTTATTCACCAAAGGTCAAAAGCTAATGGGATGGAGGCTGGTTCATTTCCTCCAAAAGGAGCCAATTTCATTATGACATTCTCGGGAACTGTCATTCCTTAGAGATTACTGGGAGCCATTGTCTGGAACCACAGGATAAAGGGACTCTAGTACCATGAGTTTGCTTATGGTGGGGATGTTTCCAGACTCTCTGGATTGTCTTCTCCATCACTGAGCCAGTTGTCCCTTGGCATAAAGCTTCCAGATCAGACAAGATATGATGCTCTTTAAAGCTCTGGGCCCTTCCTAAGAGAATAACTTGCCATTCTCATTAGGAGAGGAGATGTCTTCTTTTTTATAAGCTTGACAAGCATGGGTCCATGGATTTATTCAGAACTGCCTGCTATAGACTGAATGTGTAGTCCCCTTAAAACATGCATGTTGAAACCTAAACCCCAGTGCAATGGTATGTAGAGCAGTTGGACTTTTATGGAGCTATTAGGTATGATATAAAGTTAGTGTCCTTTTAAAAAATCCCCAGAGGAAATCTTATGGGGTGCCAACCTTAGACATAGAACTATAGACAACTAAGGAATACTGCAAGTGGAAGAAATTGTCTTCCAGAGAAGAACCCATTGTCTTCGTACGATGTGGTCAGCTCTGAAATCATATACATACAAGTAATATTATATGGCCTGATAAGGTTGTATTTATATGTTTATGAACATATTATATACTATATAGATTACATGTTTAGAAATAATGTCTATATCTCAACAACGATTTCAAAAGTGGCAATGAATTTGAGAAAGAGAAAGGGAGATATGAGGAAGGGGTGGAGGAAAATGATATAATTATATTTTAACTTAAAAAAAATTAACAATAAACCAAAAAGGCCCCTAGAGAATATAAACAAATGCACTCATTATAGAAATCATCAGAAAGAGTTCTCAGAAATTCAAAAATATAACTACCATATGGCCCAACTATACCACTCCTGGGCAGATACCCAAAGGACTCTGTATCCAACCAGAGAGATATGCGTACACCATATTCGCTGCTGAATTATTACAATACAGGGGAGCACAACCAGCCTAGCTATCCATCAGCTAGTGGATGGAAAACAAAAATGTGGTCCATATAGCCAATGGGATTTCATTTAGAAAGAAAATGAAAGTATGACATTTGTGGGAAAATGGAAGCATCTGAGTATTAGTGTAGCTCCAGACTCAGAGACAGTAGTGCTTGTGCTAATATCTCTTAATGTGTGTATGTGTGTGCGTGTGCATGTGTGTGCACATGCATGCGCTTGTACAAGAGAAACCAGAGAGGAAAAGAAATCGGTAAACGAGGTGTTGAAGAACAGAGGAAAGCAGGGCACATGAGAAAGGAAACCCAAAAAGTGCCTGTGGGGTTGGCGGGGGGAGGAATGGCACAATGCACAACGAGGGGCCAGGGACGGGGAAGAGTCAGAGAGGAGAAAAATCAGTCAAGCAAATTTTGTTTGAAAATGGCATAATGAAACCTAAAACCTTGCATACTAATTCACAAACAAATATAAGACTAAAATTCACAGAAAATGTCTTAAATCATGTGTCAAAAATAACACCAGAGAGTTTATTCATGTCCTTTCCCTATCATTCGACTTTCTACAGGAGAGAAAGTAGAATCAAACCAGTGAGGTCCTTGCCTGGTTTCTGGTCACCATGATCTTATGTGTCCTATCCTCTGCAACTGGGAAACAGATCATTTTCCTAAGCTTCTAACTTCAGGTTGAGTTACAGCTGCAAAAACAGATGCAGGCGAGATCCATGCTGGTGGAGAGAGGGAACTCAATCCACACCCACACTCTTGAACCAATGTAATTTTCGCAATACAGCAGGGACTTTATAAGGAGCCAATTCGTGTTTGCGTGATTGTTGGGAAGATATCATAAAGTAAACAGTCGGCTGCACCGTGCTTACATGCCAGATGGCATGAGTGTGGGCGAGTCTGCAGCTCATGTTCTTGTTTAGGAATCCTTTCTGAACAAGAGCAGGACATTCAACCATTTATATCTACAGTATACCAGGTGTATTCCCCTGGCATGTTGTGGGAAGAAATTCTAGATGGATTAGAATCCTAGGCCCAAATCCAGGATTTTCCACTTCTTACTAAGTACTTCAATCTGCATTTACTTTTAAAGAAAAGAAATCTTGGAGACTAAAGTCTTAAAAATGACTCTTGGTCAAGTGCACATTTGTAGGAAAATATTGCTTTCAGAGCCTCTCTGTCACTCTTTGGAGCTGACCTAAAGGAGCCTGCAGGCCAGACATTGGCAAACCTTCTCGTGCCACACCACTGCACCCAGCTGTTTTCTCATCGACTAAATATAACTTCCTTTCTTTCTGATTACTTTTCCTTTTCAAATGAAGTACTTTTTCATTTTACAGAATTAATGAAATCATAATTTCAAATGACAGTTCAACCAAAGTGCTTTTTTTCATCTTCGGGAATCCTGTTTTTAAGTTCAATAAACAAAACCAGCTTCAGTTAAAAAAAAAAAAAAATTCTAGAAGTTTGTTCTTTCTTCTTTTGCATCACTTAAATACTAAAATCCTCATAAGTTTATAGTTGTGGGGTTTGAGTGTTGCAAGGTCACTGCTGTTACAGACGATACATATTTTATAGACTAGCTATGCTGTTTCCTAGGGGAGGTTGTAATGAACTTCTGGACACTAGCAAACTCAAGTGAAATAAAGGAATTTCTTCCGTTTCTAGAGGCTGGGAATCGGAAAGCAGAGCATCAGTGGGGTGGGGCTTCTCTCCTAGCTTTAGAACTTGGTATTCTAGATGACTACAGACTCTGCCATCTCTGTATGCCACTGATGGACATGGCAGTCACTCTGTGTGTGGGTCTCACTGTAGCATTTCCCATATACCTCCAGGGTTTTTGTTCTGTTCATTTCCTCCAGTGACATAATTTATGTTGCACTGAGGCCCCCACTCTAGTCTTCTGTGATCTGTCTTTGTGTGTATATGTGTATATGTATGTATATGTGTGTGTGTGCTTGTGTGTGTATACATCCATGAGTATACGTGTGTGTACATGTGTGTGCCTATGTGTATATGCCATGAGTGTATATGTATATGCATATGTATGCATATGTGCATGTATTCAGGTGCACAGGTACATGTGTGCACAGGGATACAGAGGCTAAAGAGTTACCATGAGTGTCATTCCTTGGGTACTATACATTTGGGGATTTCTTCTAAATATTGGGTTTATTTTTAAATTACTCTTGGGGAATTTCATACATATATACAACCTATTATGGTCATATCCACTGCATATTTCCTCTCCAAAGCTCCCAGGATCTCCCTAATACACCCTCCCCCAACTTTACATCTTCTTTTTTCTTTCTGATATCCCACTTGAGTCAGTTATTGTTGCTTATATATGACTAGGGTCATCCCCCGAAGCACCAGTAACCTACTGGTAACCATACCTGCAGAGAAAAATGAATCTCTCTCCCCCAACAGCTGACACCTGTCAATAGCTGCTCAGCTCAGGGTGGGGCATCCAGCTGGAATTTTGCCTGGCTCAATCATATTTAGGACTTGGACCTGGATCCTTCTCTCTTCATCCTCAGGTCTAGAATTATACTCACCTATCACCACGAATTGGTATATTTAACATGAATAGTGTGTGATCCCCCCGCCAGGATATGTGAGTAAACATCTGCTCACCCAAAATAGGAGGGCACTGACAAAGCAAAGAAACAATTCTACCAAAATCTAACAGCAACTATCAGGTCACCAATACAGCCTGTCTACACAGATGCTGGAGATCTGAACCTGAGTCCTAATGCTTACCTAGCAGCACTTTATCACCTGAGCCATCTCCCTAGTCCTTGTGGGCTCAGTGTATTGATTAAGCCCAGTCCAGGTGTGAGGGTTGAAGTGCCTCTTTGTTGGGGGCATGGGCTTAGTTCAACTACACAATCACCCAAAGCTAAAAGCAGAAGATACTAGGATAGAGGTATTACAAAGCCTTTGACTTCAGCAAGGAGAGAGATCAGCTTGGACCTGCTTGGGACCAGTCTTGGGAACCTGGCATAGCATGCGCCTTAAACAGGTAACTGCAGGTAGCTGTAGTTTGTAGCAGAAAGAAGCAGTTGGAGAACCCTGGATAGCTCAGAGACATTTTTTCTAACATGCATAATCAAAACAAGCAAACCAGAGGGCTCTATCTGCAAGTCATTGGGTCCCTTTGTCACATGCAGAGTTTAAAGTCTGCATCTCAGTTCTTCTCTGAGGCTGTGATATGATAAACTAACAAAAGCAGCTTTAGAGACAGAGGCTTCTTCAGCTCACAGGTAAAGCTCACTGTGATAGAGAAATCATGGCAACAGGAGCTCACTCGGAGCAGTTACTCACACCCTGTCCACAACCAGGAGGCTCAGGAAGATGTTGATGCTTCCAAGCACTGGTCTTCTTGTTCCATTGTCTACAGCCCAGGGAATGCCCTGCCCTCAGTCTAGATGTGTCTTCTCATGCCAGTGAAGGTAACCAAGAGCATTCCTGAAGGCTTGCCTCTTGGGTGATTCTAGACCCTCACCAGGGTATTTCCTGGTGACACCATAGGTACAAGGAATGGTGACCCAAAGGCAGCAGTGGAGCCGATGACAATGCAGGGAGGTGAACGGGAGGCTGGGGATGGGCTTTGCTCACTTCGCTTGCAACAGGACTAGCCACTGACTCCCTGGTTCCCATCTCAAACCGTGTAGTGACTTAATTAGAAAGATGTTTACATGTTTGCTTTTATTCTAACACCACAGCTAATTATTTCCCAGCACTACTTGTACTTCACAGTGTGCTATAAGTTTCTCATTTATGATTCATTGATTCAAGACTATTTATGTGTTTCATGCTGTTTAATAGGTGTCATTCTGGGCATAGTAGATAGAACAAATTAAAAAAAAAAAAAGACTAAGTCCTTGCCTTATTTTAGCTAAGAAGGAAATAAACAAGATGGAATGTAGTAAGCCTCTATATTTACAAGGCCCACAGCCAAGGATTCAACCAAGCCTCAATGAAATATTTGAAAACCAAAGTGCACAGAACATGTGCAAGCATCCTTAAGTCATAATTATTCTTGAAACAACGCAGGCTAACAGCTACAGCATTTACATCATTGGCAGGTGTCGTAAGAAATCCAGAAGTCATTCACAGTAGATGGGACAGTTGTAACTGTTTAGGTGAATCGTTTAAGGACCTATAGGTGTTCAGCATACCTCACAGGGATGTGAGAGCATCCTAGAACCACTCACTGTGGCTGTTGACAGATGACTGTAAAATTTCAACTGATAATGTATGCATTTAAAGCATTTATTACGGTGTGTGTGTGTGTGTGTGTGTGTGTGTGTGTGTGTGTGTACCACAATGTACATGTGGAGATCAGAGAACAATTTCCTGTAGTTGGTTTTCTCTTTCTACCTTGTGTGTTTCCAGGGATTGGATTCATGTCATCAGGCCTGTAGCAAGAACACCTAATCACTGATGCATCTAGGCAACCCATAATATACATGTTTTAAATGGGTAAAAATGGGTACATATGCAATAATGAGTCCACTGCCTCCAGAGACTGATTAGGTGAGGTCTCTGTGGAAAGCGGATGCTTGAATAAAAAATCAAATGAAGTGTTGACATGCGATATATGCTGGAGCTTATGGACAGAATACAGCATGTCCAGCAGATGGTCAGTATGCCCCAGGCCAGTGTGGACACAGCACATTGATAGAAAGGCTGGAGGACAGGATGGAGGATTCAGGAGTCAGTGTGTAAGACCTTATCGGGAGCAGAAAATCTCAAGGTTCCAGTCTCGGCAAAGAGAATGGTGGGAGACATTTGAGCAGGATAATGATTTAGTTTCCAAGGAATATAGTGACTTCTGTGTGAAGAACAGGCTTCTAGGAAATGAGCATGGGACCACATCTAGGAAGCAGTGAGGCCACTGAGGAGAAAATGATAGCAGCAGAAAAGAGGTGGTGGAGAGTGACTGGGTTTAGATGATGGATTTTTAAAGTATTTTTAATACTTCCTTTCTTAGATGTGTATGTGTCTTTGCATTCATGACCGTGTCATGTGTGGGTGAGAGAACAACTTGTGGGTGTCTGTTCTCTCTTTCTACCATGTGTGTCCTGGAGAACAAGCTCAAATAGTCAGGCTGGCAGCAAGGTCCCTTACTGGCTGGAAATCCCACCAGCCCTAGATGGTGTGTGTTTTGAAAGTAGAACACAGAGAACTTTCTGCTGCTATTAGCCAGAGCCTAGGGTGCAAACAGAACTACTTCAGGTCTTTTAGCTAATGGGATTTAATACAAGGTTTACTTTCTTCGGAAGTGCTGAGTGGGAGACAGTGGTGACCAGCAGAAATGGGAAACCACAGCTACCGGTGGCAAGTGGGAAACATGCAGAGCTGTCATGAGGGGCCAAAGGCTGAACCACTCACCCATAAGAAATGGCCCCTAGGACTGGCAGCAAGAGGGAAAGATGCAGAGCTGTCAGGCTCAGTGTAGGACAAAGGCAGGAAGTACTTGCTTCTCCTCTCTTCCTAATACCCAGACTTGTGCCATTGACTCTGATTGACAGAAAATCCCCAGGTCAGAGAGAACACAGGAAGTATAGCTAGGATGATTCGAGAAAAGCCTGCAAAAGGAAAGCAACTAGAGATCTGAGAGGAAATAACAGGAGACTGCAAGTTTCCATGTTTGAAACATGGGCATGCGTATCTCACATTAGCTGCACACAGTAACATGTAAATATCTGTGATAGCTGTACACACACACACACACACACACACACACACACACACATACACAAAGATCTCAGGGGCCAGATAGCTTTCATCTCTATGTCAAAACAATTCTTAGATATTGGTTGCCTGATTTGCTATGTTGAGGATTCTGAGGCTATCTCTGTATACATCCTGTGCTAGCTATGACATGAGAAGGGGAAGGGTCACATCCTTGCCAGGTATTAGCTCTGGGGTCAACATAGGGAGGCAGTGTCAGTCAAGCCCCTCACCTTGGGAACATCATGAAGGCACTCTCTTGTTTTCTTAAAGGTGGTGGTAACACCTCACCCTGAGTCCCCTGTGGAAAGAAAGAGCCATGATTAAGCTGAAATTCCTGGAAAACAGGTATTTTTCTTCCTTCTTGTCCCCCAGGATTGTTTTCATTAATGTATTTATTTATTTACTTTTCATCCTAATCACAGACCCCACCTTCTCTGCTCCCAGTCCTACCCATACAAATCCCCCCCCCATTGCCTCCTCTCCTTCTCCTCAGAGACAAAGAAGCCTCCCTACCATAGGACATAAAGTTGCAGAAGGACTGAGCCCATCCTCTCCCACTGAGTCACAATGAGGCAGCCCAGTTATGGGAGGGGAATCTGATAGCAGGCAACAGTCAGAGACAGACCCTGCTCCAATTGTTAGGGGATCCACATGAAGACCAAGCTGCACATCTGCTACAAGTATGTAGGTGGCCTAGATACAGTCCCTGCATGCTCTTTGGTTGGTGGTTTGGTTTCTGTAGGCCTCCGTGGGTCCAGGTTAATTGACTCTGTAGGTCTTCTTGTGGTATCCTTGACCCCTCCAGCTCACTCAATCCTATTCCCCACTTTCCACAAGACTCCGAGCTCTGCTGATGTTTGTCTGTGGGTCTTTGCCTCTGTTTCCATCCACTGCTGGATGAAGCCTCTCAGGAGACTGTAATGCTAGGCCTTTTCTGCAAGCGTAGCAGTGCATCATTAATAGTGTCAGGGTTGACTCTCTCATGTGGAATGGATCTCTAAATAGATGGATTTCTAGTATCATTTCTTCCCAAAGGGTTGTTTGTTTGTTTATGTAGGAAGGGTTGTTTGTTGGAGAGGACTACAAGTGTGTGTGCCAGTGCTTGTGTAGGCCACATTTATGCATGTGCTTGTGGAGGCCAAGACAACCTTGCCTGTTTCCTCCTAGGTACCACTGGCTAGTCAGTGAGCCACAGGGATCTGCCTGTCCCACCTCCCTTTCACTGAGAATTGAAGCACTTGTCACTGTGCCTAGCTTTTACAGGGTTCTGAGGATCCAAGTCAGGGCCTCAGGCTTGCCAGACAAGTTCTGTGCTGACTGAACCATCTCAACCTTGGGTTATTTCTTTCTCCATTACACTAGGGAGGATACGAGGCAACACACCAGCCCTTTGCCCCTCTCATTATTCCCCAGATGTTCCAGCTGTTCACACCAGAGAGACAGATCTGTCACTTGACACTGCATTTGGAAGATACTCTAGAGTGGTTATGCCTGGCCACGTGAATCATGACATCACCCTGTGATTACAAACTCACACCCTTCTAGTGATTGTCCTATCTGTCCCAGGGTCTTCCCAGATTGGAGCCCAGCTAATGGGGACATCTGAAGTGTGGCATCCTTTGGGAAGTCAGCCAAACCAGCAGAGACGATAGGCTGAAAGTCTTCTTTAAAAAGACATTTTTAAATGAAAGCAAGTAGTTCTTCCAAGAGCCAAGTCTTAGGGAATTCACGGTGCACCTGTCCCAAAGTGATGTGACCCTGCTTGCAGTGTGCACCCTGGCCAAGTGTCATCTGACTCTCCCTGCTTATCTTTCCCCTGGTTCTTAGTGTGAGAATTCTTTCCATCTCCCCCACCCATGGGGATTTTTGGGATTATCTTTAATATTCTGTCAAAGCCTCTGGCGCATGTTAATTATCAGTTTAACTAACTCAGAGAGCAATTTATGTGGTTATTACCTGAAGATAAAATATTTTACATTTTTTTATTTTTAATCTCCAATAGAATAACAAGTTATTTTATTATTCAAATAGGACTCACTTCCTGCTGTGTTCAATACAATTTTTAATAAATATGTAAATTCTGAAATTAATTTACAGCATGCATTGGGAGGCATGATTTTGAGATGACAAAAAACTTGATGGATTGTAAAATTATCCCCCTCCCCCTCTTAAAATCATCAGTCAGAGAGAACAGGATGTGCCTACCCCTCATAATCTTACAGCTTTTTCTTTATCTTCTTCAGTTAGGGACTCACTTAAAATTGATTATAAAGTAGTATGTTTCGTGAACCATAATTCACTCACAGATTAATTAGATATTTTAGTTACTACCCCATCGTGGGATGGCGAAGGAGCCACTCCTGTTTTGTTGTTGAGACTAGCATGGGAGCAACCTTGATAGCTGCCCCCATAAAACTAAGGCTACTTGCCCTCACTGATGAAACTCTGGCCACATGAGGTAAGACATCCTTTACCTTGCTTTTGTATATGTATGTGGGGCAGGGGGGAAGGTGATGCATGTGTGCCGATATAGACACCAGAAGTCATGCAACATCAGGTGTCCTCCTCTGCAGCTGCCCATGTTATCTCTGGAGATAGGATCTCTCCTTGAACCCGTGGCTCACAACAATTCAAGCCTCTATGTTCTGCCATTACTCATTCCATCAGCAGTCTGGTTACAGGCGACCTCTATTACATCCAATGTTTTGCATGGATACTGGGGATCCAGATGAGGTCCACATATTTGTATGCAAGCATCTTATTCATTTGGCCATGTCTGTGGTCTCCCTGCAGTGTTATTTTTTTTAGATGGTATACAGCAGGCTATCTTTATGGGCAACGACTAGTAGACCAAAATGTACACATCACCATTCTTGTAGAAGATAACTTACTATTTTCCTTGCTTGAAGGGAAATTTTTATAGCTGTACTCTAAAACCACAAAAGGGGGTGGTGGTATGGGACAAAAATGCCCATGCCTAGCAGGTTCGTACTCTCAACACAACCTTTTTCCTGCTCCTTTCCCAATGGATACAATCTTTGGGTCAGTTTCACAATTTTTAGTAAACCTTTGGTAGTCTTGAATTGTGTGTGTGTGTGTGTGTGATCATAGATGCAGAAGCCAGAAGATAACCTCAGATGCTGTAACTCAGGCAGTGTCCTCACAAACCACTCACTGTTTTGGAATACTTTAGGGTGGCTGGCTATCAAGCACCAAGGATAGGTCTGTCTCCGCTTCTTCAATTCTGGAACTGCAATGCATGCCAACCCACCCAGCTTCTTACATGGCTGCTCTAGATGAAATGCCAGCTTCTTAGGCTGCATAGTGAACATTGTACTGATTGAGCTAGTATCTTCCCAGGGCCCCCACTCCAACACAAATGATGCCAGTAACTTCTTTAAAACAGATTTAAGGAAGATTATTTTCCAAGTCAATTAAGAGACGGTAGCAAGAAAATCAGACCTGAGGTCCAGTAAAGAGAAACACCGGCCCATATTTAACTAGCTGGAAGTATGAGTTTTCATGAAACTGAGAATTAAGTAATTATCTCCCTTTAACCTATGTCAGTTTTGAAGTGTAAAAAACCCTGCTACCTATTATGTAAGTCAGCTTCTGCCACGTTGGGGTTCCCTGTGTATCCAAAGACACAGCTTGGACCAAAGGCTTCTTAAGGCGAGGAAGGTATCACTTAGCCCTCCATCTCGGACCTCAAGCCTTTCCACAGCTCTCTTTAAATCTTGGGCTCTGTGTGTTTGTGTGTGTAAGCATTCCTCAAGATGCGGCCAATCTTATTTTTTGACTGGCTTGGAACTCACCAAGTAGGCTAGACTGTCTAGCTGGCAAGTTCCAGGGATCCACCATCTTCTCCTCCCCAGGGCTAGGATTATGAGTACACATCAACACATCAGGCACTTTTTTTTTTTTTTTATGGGTTCAGGGAATCAAATTCAGATCTTTGTACTTTGGCAGATGCTTTGTTGACTGAGCCACCTCTCCAACCCTATTGTGTAGTCTAATCCTTACTCACACTTAATGTGTTTTGTACTCAGTTCTCTCTCAGGTTTGGGGTGTTAAGTTCTTCCAGGGAGCCTGGCTGGTGGCAGGAGAGAGTTCATGTTAATCAGAGTTTCCTGGAAAAACAAATTTCGTTTTCCCATTTACCTACCAAGTGAGGAAGTAATTACGTTCTTGTTTATGCACAAGTTCTAAACAAAGGAAACCTGAATATCTTCTGCATGGTTAGACACTAACTGCCCTTCCGGATACGAAAAAATGGAGAGGCCAGCATCTCATTCTTGGAACTCTGTCACTTTCCAAGGAAGGAAAAGGTGTTCAGGGGTAAAAGACAAAGATCTAGAGGAAAACAAAGGACCAGGAAACAAAGATTGTTTAACACACAGGCCTGTGTGTCAGGCATGTAGCACAGGGGCATGAGGACACGAAGGTCATCACCCCTACATGGGAGATGGAGCGATATCAGCGAACAGGTGTATCATAATGTTGTCTAGCGCTTTCCACAGTATTGCTCCTCAGAGGAGTGGGGAGAAGACGAGGTGCCTCCTAGATAGCAAATGATTCTGAGATTTCCCAGCAACTGTATCTCAGGCAGTGAGTGGGTGATGGTGATTCCAAAGGATGGAGGGACGTGTGGGTGTACCCATGCATTTGTATGTATGCATGTTTACGTACTTGCATATATATTTATGTGGCTATACGTGTGGGAGAGCACACATGTGTATATGCCTTTATTTGTGTGGAGGTACGTGTGCAGGCATGTGTTTGTGCATATATGCATATGGAAGCTGTACATAATCTCAGACATCATTCCAGGACATGGTTTTTCTTAGGTTTTAAGTCAAAGCCTCTAACTGACCTGGAACTAACCTAGTAAGCTATACTGGCTGGCCAGTGAGCCTCAGAGCAAGATCCAAATGTCTCTACCTCCTCAGCGCTGGCCATCATGCCCAGATCTTTTTACATGGGCTCTGGGGATCAAAGGTAGGTCCTCATGCTTGTGTGAGAAGCACTTTGGTGACTGAGCCATCTCATCAGTCCATGGAAAATACATTTTATAGAGTATAAGATATGTAGACCAGAGCCTGAAGACTGCCTTGCTGGGCTCAACCTCCTGCCCATTGCGATCCCCAATGGCTAGTTAAATAATATGCCTGATATCTATCAGCATGCTACTGAGCTGCCATCAAGATGTTGCTGAGAAGCCTTAATTTTATCTGCAAATCCTGGATCATTGGTTGCCTCGGTGCTTTTCAGATTGCCCTCGGACCCCTGTCATCTTTGCCCCCTGATGCTTCTTGGTACTGCCTGGTTGAGTCCATTGACAATCTGAGCTTGTGTAGCCATAGAGAATGTTCATTTTCTTCCCAATTCCACATCCACATGATGATGATTGATGATGATGATGATGATGATGATGATTGAATATGGATATGCATATGCATGTGCCACTTGTGCGTATGTATGTAGTTGCACACATGTGGCTTTAAGAGGACAGCTTTACAGAGTTGGCTTTCTCCTATTTTTATGTGCATTCTGGATATTGAACTGCATTCATCAGGTTCACGTGGCAAGTCACCTCACTGGCCCTGGGATTTCCTTTTCATTTTTTTTCTTTTTTTTTTTTTTTCCCCTGAAGTTAAGGTCTATGTCTTTAGCTGCCCATAAACTGAACAAGCCTCAAATACCAGAACCATAAAAGATGGAGACGTGTCCCTGACCCTTTCAAGTCAGTCCTGTTCTCCTATGTGACTCCACAGCATTTAAATCCTGTAGAAGCTGCTGTTTTCCCTGCAGGCCCCACCTACTTTTTCAAGAACCTTGTTTCCATGGGGAGGAAAATAGGAGAGACCTCCTTCTCCCTTTGCGTCCTGGGGAAAAGTAGGGGCTACGGACAGACAGCATCAAGGGGCGAAAGCGAGTTCATTATTAATCTTAGCTCCTGGAGTTAGTAATTTGGGACCGTGTTTGGAGGGAGTTGGCCTTAGCTGCTGCTGCCTTTCCTGTAGGTAATTTGTGCATGAGCCAGGAGCTCTGCCTGCCTCCTGAAAACTATTCATTTCCCACTTACTGGGTGAAGGGCTCTAGTGTCTCCTTCAAGGTCCCTCCAAGCATTGTGCCCCACGAGTCTTGTGGAATGGGGTCACAGGACACACAGCAGCACATGAGTTTCTGCTTCACACAGTGTGCAGAGCACACTGCTGCTCGTCCACAGATGAACATATCGGCACTTTCACACACATTTTCCCTCTCTGCATATTTTTTTTGGCCTGAGGCAAGAGAAAGAGACCTTCTCATTATTAATCTTGAGCATTTTGATAGGCCTCCTTTGAGAAGGTCATTGTCTGCTGTGGCAAAATAATTGTGGGATTTCTAGACAAGATGGCAAGGGGAAAAATGATTCATTATTTCACGAATTATTTTGCCTTCAGTCTCTGAAATGGATGGAGGCTTCTAACAATATGTGAGCAAGAGAGCAAGACTTAAGTTATTATATGAAAGGTTGCACTTTAAAGGGAAAAGAAGTTCAAACATTACATATTTAGCTCCATTGTAATATAACAAGGGCCAATGTGGTTCTCATGGTACCCCTATGGGCCTCTGGATAATATTGTACATCTCCCAAAATAGGAAGAAACCCCATGTGCTCCCTCTTTCCTCATTGGCCCCACAACTGAGACCTGAAGAAGGTCCCTAGGCTCTATGCAAGCAGTAGCATCTCCCTCTGGTCATTTTGGGATGTGAGACTGGATAGTCCATCTTTTAAGGTCACCCACAGTAACTGCCTCCCATGCCACATATGACCATATATCTCAGTTTCTTTTCCTGAGGCTGTGGTAAAATACTCTGACAAACCAACATAAAGGAGAATGTGTTCATCTGAACTCAAGTCCATCATGATGGGGAAACGAAAGCAGATAGAGCTTGAAGCAGCTGGTCACATTGTACCTGCAGTTAGAAGACAGTAGCAAATGAACGCATGCTAATGTACAGCTCCATCTCAGCTTATACTGTCCCTGACCTAGCCAGGCCTGATGCCACTAACGGTGAGTTGGTCTTCCCACCTCAATTAACACAATCCAGACAGGCCCCAGTAGCATGCCCAGAGGCCCATCTCCCAGCTGGTTCTACATTCTGTCAGGGTCCCAAGTTAACAGTAGCATCGCTCCATAAACCTCAGCATTATTTATTTTGCTGATTTTGAAGAGGTTAAAGATGTGTGTCTGCTTAACAGCTATGAGTATCATCATGAAATAGACCAAAAGTAGATTTCAGGGCCAGAGAGATGGCTCAGCAGTTAAAAGCACCTGCTGCTCTTGTGGAGGACCTGAGTTTAGTCCCAGCATCCATGTCAGGCAGTTCACAACCACCTGTAACTCCAGCTGCAGAGGATCTGACACCCTCTTCTTACCTCTTTGGGTACTGTACTCACAAGTGCACATAGGCACACAGAGATACACACATGTAATTAAAAATAAGTAAATGAAAAACTAAAATAAAGTTAGTCTACCTTGCAAGAAATACACTGTGTTTGGTACCAAGACATGTTTTATGTGGTGTTATTTTTTACAATAAAGTTGGTTTGGCCTAAGTGCAAGGCAGCTTGCCCAATAATGATACACAATTTAAAAATGAGACTAGGAGAGGCCGGACGATCGATATGACCTTGACTACTTATAACCCAAATAACTTATGGAAATAATGTGAAGACCCCTGTGAACCCTTTGGCGTGACAAGAGGGCTTTAAATAATATTTTAAGAAAATCAAAAACAAACCTCCCCCGGACCTTCTTTACAGATTAGATCTGAAATGAAAAACCCCGAGTAACACAATTAACTATTGATTTTGTTGATCCATCTTTAATTCTCACAGCAATTGAGTTGTGTTTACACAGTCATGCAGGGCAGACATACCTCACTGGGAGCAGGGCGCCTTTTGCTTTTACATTAATTTAAAAATTAAATTGTTCTGTGCATCGGAGATAAAAGTAAAGTTTTTTTTTTTCTCACGGGTGGTTGACTTACAGATCATAAAGTATTATTAAGTTAGCTGAGACGGCTCATGAAGAGACTCCCTTTGGAGAATGCAAGAGTCAGTGGTCTTTCCTCACTCATAATAGCTTTCCCTCACACACACTTTCAGTTACCTATAATGCTAAGGTTTGAATGTGAAATGTTCCCCCAGTGATAGGTGCCTTTCAACTCTTGATCCCCAGCTAGGTCTGCTGTTTGAGACAGTTTCAAAACATTTAGGAGGTGGAGACTAGCTAGAGGAAGTGAGCATCTAGACGCAGACGTTGAGATTTCATAACGTTCCTTCCTGTATGTATTTTACTACTTCCTATGTGCAGATGCAATGTGACCAGCTACCTCATGCTCCTGCTGCCCTGTCTTCCCCACCATAATGAACTATATATCTTCTTAAACTAGAAACCAAAATAAGCCCTTACTCCTGTACACTACTTGTTGTTAGGTATTTGGTCACAGCAATAAGAAAAATAACACCATTGTCAAGCACAGTTTACAAATAAAGGACTCGTGGATTTTACCTTGCACACTCTTCTGAGTAACATGATGAAATCTCTTACTATCCCACTCTGTTCAGGATGAGAACTATCCTCCCATCCAGCATATCCATAATGTATACACTACCTACCATTTAATTCCTTAACCATCTCAGTTATCAGATCAACTGTCACATCATCAGAGTGCTATGTTTAGTTATCTCATTATATGTTACAATTTTCACCTAATCTTATCACATAGACACTGTATCACTTCACGTTATCTTGAGTGTGAGTGCAATAAAATAAGGTGTTTTATAAAAGACTACATTCACAGAAATATTCTGTTATTAATTTCTCATTGCACCTAATTCATTAACTGAAATATATCACATATGTGGATGAAATTAATAATGTTCTATATAAAGTTTGGTAGTATATGTGATTTGGAGCAGTTTAAACACTAGGGAGTTGCTGTAGAGGATGGTGGCAGGAGTGGGGTTACGGTGCATCCACTACTGCCTGGTGCTAGAATTTGGTATTAAGATTGGTATAGCTTAATCTCCCTACAGTTTAATTTCTAAAATTGGTACACTAGTAATATTTGTAGCTTTTCACTGTCAGTCTTGCTGTTGCCTCTAAGAATGTCATCAGTGTGCTATTACACCTTGAATGACACCCACTGCCTAAAGAGTATAGGTCTCTGAACTTGAGCAGATTGCCTGAGGCTGACAAAAACTAAGTGGGACATTTCTTGATGGGTGCATTTAGGGAAAGGGGAAAGTCATTGTGTGTACAGTATGCCATGTGTTTGCTCTTTCCAGTAACCTTTTATATTGGCTGTTGTGTCTGGATTTTCAGGATATAACAGGAGCTCATAGTGTCTGCATCTTTAGAATAATTCCACCAGGGAGTTTTCTCCTTAGAAGAAAGATCAATAAATTAGTGTCACTTCTGAGTTGCCCTGGCTCTCAGGATTCAATATGTCAAATGAATTTATGCAAAGGAAAAGCTGACCAACCATTCAACTGAAGAAGCAACTGCATTAGGAGGTGAATAGCTTACACTAGAGTAAAGCAGACATCCTCACCTCCCCAGAGCTCAGTGTGCTCCTGCGTGAGTTTTAAGCTGCAGTCCCACTTAATGCCAGACCTGTTGAAAGATGGCTGATAGATTGGAGGTTGGGGTACATTGACTACCCCTCCCTACTCTGTTAGAATGAACTTCTGGTTATCTCATCAATTCTAGTGAGCCATGTGGAACCAGAGATAGCTAAGAACTAGACCCAATATACAAAACTGTAACATTACAAGACTTACTCTGTGATGTGTGTTTTGTGTGCGTGCGTGGTGGTGTGCTGCGTGCGTGCGTGCATGCATGCATGCATGTGTGTGTGTGTTGGAAACATGATTGCACAATTCTTGAGTGTAAACTTTGTAGATGATGATCTTGAGTTGCAATACCAAGTCCTTGTGGGATGCAGACTAGGGAGATGGTTTATTCACTGACATGTTGCTACATAAACCTGAACTCGGATCCCCATAAAATATAAGCCAGGTAGACTTAGAGAGATGGCTCAGCTATTAGGAGCACTGGCTACCCTTTACAGAGGACCAAGCTTGACATAGCAGATCACAATCACCTGTAACTCCAGTTTCAGATGACCCATACCCTCTTTTGGCTTCTGCAGAAACCAGGCATGCGTGTGGTATACAGACATACACAGAGGCAAAACACCTATACACATAAATAAAATTTTAAAGAGCAGCTAGGGCCATGACATGTGTCTACAGCCCCAGCATTGTGGAGATGGAGACAGGTGATTGCTGGAGCAGGCTAGCCAGCACTCTACCAGTGTAGTACTCTCTCTCCTTAGTGAGAGACCCTGTCCAATAAAAAAGTGGTGACCAACTGAGGAAGACAAAATGACCTCTGCTTTCTGCACACATGTGCATACTTACAGGTATACCTGTATTCTATAGGTATATCTTTACATACTCACTCAAATACATACACATAGGCTAGATAACATAGCATTGCCCCAGGCTTTGAAATTCACAGTACATACATAACCCTTAGGTATAAATTTATGATCTGTACAGAAGAGAACCTAAGAATGCAGAGAAGCCTGTTTCATTTATTTACGATACTTACACACAAGTCGCTATCAGTGGATTGCCTAGTTTGCCTAATTACAGGTAGTGACTATTTAAGTAATGCCTATTTAACTTTTGGGGAAATTGGCCTATTCTCATGAAATCTGCTGCATTGAAAAGCTTATTGTGCTGTTTTTATATTTATGTGTAGTATGTGTTCATATTTCTATGTACTTGCACAGAAGTGTGAATATATTTACATTTGGGTGTGGAGGCCAGGGGTTTGTTCTGGGAATCATCCTCTGCTACTTTTCTACCTTATTGATTGAGGCAGGATATCTCAGTCAACCCCAGAGCTTGTTGATGAGACCAGTCTTACTAGCCAGCTTCCTCTAGAGATCCCATCCCAGCCTTTTGAGGCTTCAATTACAAGCAGGCCTACATTTCTGTGAGTTCTAGTGATCCAAATGAATGTGGAGAATAAACATTTTCAAATGGGCATTTCAGATAATATCCCCCAGATCATTTAGAAATGGCAATCATGCTTCGTGTTTATTCCAGTTTTACCCATCAGAATACCTTCCCTCTTCCCAAGTCCACTTCTTTGGCATAACAAAGTTTGTGATATTATTTTTATTATATAGTGAAGAATACATTTTGTCTGTTTTACACTTTCTGAGAATGCATTCCATTTTGGTTCATTTTGTCAATTTGACACAAACTAGAGACACCTGGGAAGAAATAGCCTCAATTGAGAAAACTCCTTCATCAGATTGGCCTATGGGCATTTCTGTAATGCCTGTGGTGCACTATATTTTTAATTGCTGATTGATGTGCAAGTCCCCTGCCCACTGTGGTTGGTGCTTGCCCTCTGCAGATTGCCATGGGTGATATAAGAGAGCAAGCTGAGCCAGCCTTGGAGAACAATTCAGTAAGCAGCTTTCCTCCCTGGTTCCTACCCCTGCTGCTACTTGAACTTCTGCTTTGATGTCCCTCAGTAATGGACTATAATCAGAACTCATAGGTCAAATAAGCCCTTTCCTCTCAAGTTTATTTACTTTGTGGTATTTATCATACCAATGAACAACATACTAGGATGCCATCTCTTTACAAAATACCTTCCTGTTGTTCCTATTCTCTTGCCTTTAAGTGGCTCTATGGCCTGTGTGTGTGTGTGTGTGTGTGTGTGTGTGTGTGTGTGTGTGTATTCTTCCATTCCCATGAGATGTACTATTTTCCGCCAATCCCAAGCTTCGTCTTACTGACCTTCTCTCCACTTTCTTTCTTTTTTTTCTCAGAACATTCATTTTTACATACTCTGGGTTCAAGAGTTCCTGCAAAGGTCATTGGGAACCATTGATCACAATTAAAGACAGCAATGGAGTTAACACAGTCATAAAAGCGCATCTCAGCCGAAAATTACTCTTTCACCTAATAAAACCAGTTTCCCCAGGAGATGCTAAAGAATTATCAAGAACCCCAGTAAGGAAACAGTGCCCCGAAAGTGCTGAATCACAGATCCTTGCCTGGGGTTGACCAGAGAGAATAGTTTCTCTGTTATAACAGGTCATTGCTAAATTTTCAGGAGAGCAAGTGAAGTCATGTGTCCAGTTGAGTTAATAGAGGAGAGTAATGCTGGGAGAGGTAATTATCCATGCTGGATTGTGACCAGGTTAACAGGGTTAACACCACAACTCTTGAGTAGAGCATGGAGGGGTCTCCAGAGCTCACCAAAGGTCTGGCTGGCTGCTTTTACGTCTCAGAAGGTAGTCTGCCAGGAATACAGCACAGGACATACTATAGAATAGATTAATTAGCGCCTCTGAGCAAAAATGGCTGTGTTACTCTGGAGATGAGCCTGTCCCCAGAAATGTCACTTAAAATGGACTTGAAGCTACATGCAACCTTCTACTAAAAGACCTGGATTAAAATGCCTCTCTCCAATCCCTAGCATGAGAAGATGACAAAACTCTACTCAGGGTCTCTCATCCCAGAGTCCAAGGTGGGAAAAATTTCACCTTCAGCAGCAAGCCTGTCTGTCCTGTGGTTAGAATATGAAATTCCCCCCCACTGTTTATGTTTGAACCCTTAATCCTCAGCTCCTAGCACTGTTTGGACAGGTTGGAGAACCTGTAGGAGCTTTGCAGGAGGAAGTGGATCATTGGGAACAGCCTTAAGGCTTTATAGCCCACCAGCAGACACTTCCTGTCTGCTCTTGGCTTTCTGACAGCAGAGGCAATGTAGAGTGATACTTTCTGCTCCTGCCCACATATTTTTTCTTGCCATGGTGGACTGTATCCCTTCAAATTTTGAGTTAAAATAAACTGTCTGTTAAGTTGCTTCTGTCAGGTATTTCATCCTAGCAACAACAACAACAAAAAAGGGGTGGTGTGGGAAATAAGTAATACAAAACCAGAACCCTGGGTTAGGCAGCCTCCTTTATTTGACTTTTCTGCTTCCAAAAGGAAGCTGTCTTTCTTCCACATCTCCTGAGTCACCTCCGTCCCATGTCTATACCTAGAAAGACTTCTCTACCCAACCTATTTCACCATAGTCCCAGAATTATCTTTAGCATCTCAGCTCCAATGACTTACTTGCATTGAAGAGCCAGGAATAGTGGTCCATATCTATAATCTCAGCATTCAGGAGGCTGAAGCAGGATAGTTTCAAGTTTGAAGTCAACCTGGCAAATTTAAGGCCAGCCTTAAATCCATACTGCATACATAGTGAGTTCAGGACACAGCCCTAGTGGAAGGCACATGGTGACATAACAAGTTTGCATGTGTTCTTCCAAATAAAGAAAAGCTGCTGAGGATGATGCTTCAATCCCATTGTGTCTGGGCTCCTTGTGCGTTTCTCATAAGGGAAGGACGAGAGACTTATCTCATTAGTAACTTGAGGAAGGGCTCTGGCAGCACACAGACACCTCTCTCTTTCCACATCTCTCTCAGGTTGCACTAGTTGTCAGAAGCACACTCTCTTTTGTTGTGTATAAATGAGGTTTATGGAAAGGTTCACTCTCATCTCCAAGATGTCAGTTGCTGTGCCTTACCCTGTGAGGGGGGTGTGTGGTGTGTGTGTGTGTGTGTTTTGCATGCACACATGTGGTTATATATTTATGTAGAGGGCAGAGGTCAACCTCAAGTTTCTTCCTCATTTGTTCTTATATTTTTAGACAGGGTCTTTTATTAAGCCTAGAGCTCTTTGATTGTACTACTCTGCCTGGCTAGTGAGCTGCAGAGACCCCTTTGCTTCTGTCTCTGCCTCTGGCTCTACAGTACTGGGATTACAGGCATGTGCCACCTTGGCTAGATTTTCTCAGTGAGATAGGGAGATGAAACTCATCAAGTACTCGTGCTTGCCTAGTGAGCTCTTCATTTTCTACTCCCAGTGTAAGCGAGCTTGCCTGTTTACAGATGGGAACCTCATTCTTCAGCTGAAACTTTCTTGGTAAAAAAGATGATATTGGCGTCTACTGTCAGCCTTTCACTTTTCCAAGTGGCTGAGAACTATGATGAGGTGTGAGGAAGAACCTTAAGCTTGTTTATTGAGACAGTAATAGATGCACACAGGGCACCCAATTAAGGCTCCAGAGCTTTATAGACAGGGAAGATTTGAAAAGAACTTTAATGTAACAACCGGAGTGTCAGAGGGGTTACACAGCTAATTAGCACCATGTCAGCGATCCTACATTACTTTCCAGATACCTACTATAATGTGTACTGATTAAGGTCTTGCATTCTGTATTCAGGTTGCTTTTTTCCACTCCTGACTCTCTGGCAGATTAGCCATGCATATTTGGACTAGGATTTAGACCTCTCGGTCTGTATTTTTCCATTTGGTAATGGAGTTGATAATCAAACTCTCTCATGGGATTGTTTTAAGGAGTAAAATGAGATAATTCATGCAATAAAGTCACACAGTACTTGACATGTAGTAAAAAAAAAAAAATACTTAGTAAGTAAAGCTATTTGCCTCCCATGTGTTTTTCTAGGATGATTGGCAGTGAAGCTCTATAGCAATAGAGAAGTAAGAGATGCAGGATGTTAATTAAGACCCTGTTTGCACTCATTTGGGCCAGGGACTCTGATGCGAGTTAGTGCTCATCTGACGAAAGAAGCTCAATTTGAATTCCCCCAAAAGCTTTGAACAGCTTTCTGACATTTTACAGTAGGCATGATAACCAATATCTTTAAGATAAAATCTACAACAAAAGTTTAGTTAAAATGATAAAATAGCCTTAATCATATAATGATAATTCATTTAACTGTTTTATAGGTTTCCAGTGTATTTCTCTGATGGTGGGAGAAATTCTAGCTATAGAATATAACATGAATGCATCTCTTAGAAGTTAACATCAGCATGTACAAGTAGACATAGAAGATAGATAGGTGACAAATGATAGATAGATAGATAGATAGATAGATAGATAGATAGATAGATAGAATAGATGATAGATAGATACAAAGATCATAGGTGATAGATAAATAGATCATAAATGATATAGATGATAGATAAATTGATGATAGATGATACATATAATGATAGATAGGTAGGTAGGTAGATAGATAGTAGTAGATAGATAGATCCATCAATAGGTATGGATATATGCTATAGATATATGGATTTTACTGGTTTAATCTCTTGAGTTTTTCAGTCTCTCCTCAAGTATCCTCACACCTGCCAGAACTTGTCTCACTTCCCAATTGATCCTTCCTAACATTAACAATAGGCTCTAGGCAAAGTTTCTTTCATGAGTATCATTAGCAGCAAAAACATATGATACATGTTTCTGTGTTAAAAACAAAACAAAAAACAAAAAAAAACAATAACAACAAAAACGAAAACTAAGTTTACAGATCAAATTTCACCTGAATCTTAAATTTGTGCAAATCACGAGGTCCCATAAATCTCCCATGTAAGGTACAGTTGGCACTTGCCTTCCTTGCTTTCTGTGTTCATGTTAGAGTTCTACAAGAACCTAGAGGGGAAACTGTTTGGAAATTAAGTCATTTCATCTAGCCTACTGTGGTTAGAGTTCTGAGTGTCTGCTTGGATTGGTGAGAGTCTCCTTGGCATATCTCAGTCAGTGTTTCCAGCTTTACACGAGTGTGTCCTCTACAGAATCTACTAGGTCAAGAGATATATCCTCAGGGCATATGTTGACCTGAAGTAAACCACAGACAGTGTACAGAGAGAGCAGCAGCAGATTACATGGCATCATACTGAAATAGTCTCCTATTTCCTTACTGTATCTTAATTCTATTTACCCCTCACAATCTGACCAGAGCACCCTCTCTAATGAAGTCTTCTCTGTGAATCAACTATAAGATCATTTATGATTTATTATAGTTTGACAACAAGGTGTTAAATTAGTTGCAGCATGGTTCTCAAGAGACGGACAAGAGCTATCTCACACAGCCCTTGCTGGGATTGTTGCTAAGAAGTCTCTGTTTGCCTCGAAGACAAGAAAGTACTGCATGAGTGTACAACGATGCCCATTTCTACCCTGAGAACATGTCCTCCTCTGTTTAGTTTTACTTTTGTTCCCAAGTGTGACAGAAAGCCCCAACAAGAAAGTCACTCATACAACTGTTGCCACCTATAGGAGACAAATTTAATGCAGTAATTTTATCTTAATTCTGATGAAATACAACACATAGGAAGGAATGGGTTGTTTTATGGAACTGACAAAATGCTTGTTGAACATTGATCTGTACTGGGTTGATCCTTATCATTCTTTTTCTATAATTCTATTTATTTATTTTATTCATCTTAATTATGTGTATATAGCTTGTACCTATGTGTACATCTGTACACATGGATACAGTTCCCAAGGACAGAAAAGGACATCAGATCCCCAGGAGCTGGAATTATAGGCTGTTGTGAGCCACCTGACATGGGTGCTGGGAACTGAACTGTGGTCCTCTGCAGGAATAGTATTTGCTCTTTATCACTAAAAGATAAATAATATTGCTTTTTGTCTCCAGCCCTATAATTCTTATTTTAGGTGTTAATCTTAAAGACTAATTGACTAAAACTTCATAAGTGCTTTTTCAAGGTGAATGTTAAGAGCCAGGTCTCTACAAGCATTGCCACACTCTAATAGCCCTATAGCAGGACCTTAAATGAGTTCCTACATGTCCTGGAGCCTCGTGGCTATAAATAGAGATGCTAATGACAGCCTCCACATAGAAGCAATTAGAGAACCAGGCTCATTGCTACAATTTCAGTACTCTCGAAACTGAGTGAGGAGGATTACAGCAACTTTCAGGTCAGCCTGGGCTACATAATAAGTTACAGGCCAGACTACATTACACTTTGAGAGCCGTCTCAAAAAATAAATAAATATAGCTAGTGAAATGGTGCCATTGGTGATTTGTCTGCTAATCAGTGTGAGGAAGTAGTTCAAATCCCCAGAGCCTCTATAAAGCCAGACAGGATAGAGTGTCCCTGTAATGCCACCACTGGTATGGTGAAATGGGAAGCTGATATAAGACAAACCCCAGAAGCTCCAAGCCAGCAATCCTGTTGTGTGCATCATTGAACAGCAAAGCATCCTCGTCTCCTAAAAGATAGAAGTCAAAAACTGACACCCAAGGTAGTCCTCTGGTATTTACATGCATGTTGTGGCATGTATACACCAGTACTCATTCACACAAACACACACACATTGTACATGTATATAGCACATTATCTGTACAAAAGATTATAGAACTGAATGAATAAAAGACAAGAAAAGGCAAAAGTAATAATTAGAAAAGGAGCCAGATCCTTAGTATCCACTCCAGTTGTCGAGAGCTGTCATCACTGTGGCTAGTGTGTGATAGTCACATTATTTTGTTACCATTTGCCAAAGATGATTAGCACATTATCCTTTTACCTTAGTCACTCTTTCTATTTAAAGTCAATGTGGCTTCAAACATAGATAAATAAATGTCATCTGACAAGATAGTAGCTAGCCTGCTTCTACATGTTCCTAACTAAGCAGAGGCAAGAAAAAGCCACAGTCTCCAAAACAACTGGAGATTCTGGGAAGAAAATGAGAAAAATGTGGACAAGTTAGTGTCTGGCTAAGCCTTGTGGAGAAAGTTAGGAGGGGGAGGCTAACTTTGGATTTGGTGGCCAAGTGAGAGGCATTTTCCTGGGGAAATAGATCACACATACCCTAGACACGGACAGACCAAAGTAACGATTGCACTAAAAGTCTAACTTGGTGAACCAATGAGTTCTTCTTGGAGCTACTAACAGGAGTGTGGGTGAGGAGTTGCTTATAAAAGCTGGGATGGCAAAAGCAGCTGCATCACCCCAAGCTCATCCAAACACTAGCGACCACTTGCTAAAACGGTAGCCTTGGATCTCTCTACACAATTTACAGGTAGTTTTACCTGCTGGTGAATTGGCTGGTAGTTTCACAGCTGGTTGTCTGGTCAGAATTTCTCTATCCAGGAGCTGTTAAATGTTTCTATAAATCTGAGGGGGGGGGGACATGCAAACAGATCAAGTAGCCAAAACCCTGTAGATCTCTCCATCCCTTGGATTTCTTCTACACTTAATTTTCTACTTTTGGAGTGTTAATGAGGTACTGCAGATCATGTTAGTGCCAGAGTGTGGAAGGCTGGAGAATGAAGGTTTAGCTGCTGAATTACCCCTCAATACAGCTGGAAAAAAATGATACCTCAACATACTACAAGCTAATCCCACTGGAACATTGCAGAAATTGCCCACTGAAAAACATGGGTGCTTTTTTAAAAAATGTAACCAATGACACAATTCCAGAATCCAAATTCCAGTGGAGAGATACTGATTCTGCCTCACCGCTGAGGTGCTACTCAAGGGAGATAGAACACAGTCCATTATGATGGCCCTCAGTCTGTGTTTCCCCAGTGGAAAACAGCAGAGTCTGGGAAGATTGCTGTGGTTCCCAGTCTCCTGTGTACCCAGACAGAGCTGGCATACCTCTGGAAGTTGGGAATGAGGCTCCCAGGTCCATGCTTCACCTCAGGGCATCCTCCAGCCAAGGATGAGGACAGAACCCAGTTGGGTTCCAGGTGAGTGCTGGGAGTAGGTAGGAACTGGGAGAGAAAAGGCTTTCTCTGGGAGATTTAGGTACAGGCCTTTACAACCAGGCCTCCGACCACCTTCCTCCACTCCCACCCCTCCTGATGGAGAGACAGTCCTTGTTTGTCCAAATTGCTTTTTTGTTAGTGAATGTCAATGCATAAACCTTACTCAGGGTGAACTAGATATTAAATACCTTTTGTGTGAAGGAGTCCCCAGGAAGGGAAGCTCATTGGCTAAACACGTGTGGCCTATCTAAATATCTCATTAGCATGGAGGTTTTTATGCTAACTGACTGATTGCCTTGGTCCCCTAAGTGGGGTGTCATGGTTTCCTGTTCCAGAGCAGTTAGTTTGGCAGAGAGCTAGCTCCATGCTTACCATACTCAATTCTGAGTTTCATGAGGTTTGGGCTCACTCAATCTTACTAGTTCTTCTGACAGGTGGCACAATCCACTTGCCCCACAGATAGACACAAAAATAAAGAGAAAACTTCTAAAATTACCAATCCCACTGGGATGGATCCCAATGAAAGCAAATTATATGAAACCTAAGAAGCCAAATGAATTATTTTAAGAACATTGAATGATTTTAAGAAGCATATGAAATAAACTGAATGAATTCAAAGAGAATAAAACAGAACCTTGAAATGGGGACATCAGCACAGGGCATGAAAGGGAGATCATTGTTTTTAGCAGAAATGCTAAAAAACCTCAAGTTGAAACTTTGCAAGTGAGAATTAAACTTAAATTAAACTAGACAACTCAGTGGAAAGCATTAGTAATAGAATTGGTTGTGTGAAGACAGCATTGGGAATGAGATAGACAAATTACATACTTCAGCCAACAGTAAAAATAAAATAATAATGTTAAAAACTCCACATTTCCAATCAAAAGACAAGGACTAAGTAGTTAGGGTTAAAACAGGATCCATGTATTTGTTGCCTTCAATAAACACACCTCACTGGCAAAGACAGCACAGACGTAGCATGAAAGGATGGAAAAGGGTGTTCTAAGCAAATGAAACTAGAAAAATGCATGTGTAGCCATGTTAGTATCTGATGAATTACTGAATCAGCGGGATTAAGAATATCACTTCATATAGGTTAAAAATACAATTCAAAAAGAGAATAAACTAATTCTAAACATATACACACTAAACATTGACATAACTAATTTTACAAAACAAATACTATTGAATATAAAAGACAAAGGCCTGTAGAGTTGGCTCAGTGATTAAGGGTTCTTGTTGATGCCTTCAATTCCCAGTACTCATATTGAGTGTCTCACAAATGTCTGTAAATCCAGATCCAGGGATCTGACACCTTCTTCTGACTTCCCTTAGTACCTACACACATGTGGGTACATATACATGCATGTGCACACACATATACAACATAAAAAAGTAAAGTAAATCTTAAATAATAAGTAAATACTATTGACCTCAACAGGTAGTACTAAATAAAGAAAAGCTTACATCTCTTCCTAAAATCTAGAATAAGACAAAGGTGTCCATTCTCTCTACACATATTCGATACAATGCTTGAAGTCTTTAGCTAGAGCAGTAAGACAGGAAAAGGAAATAAAAGGGCATGAATTAGAAAAGAATATAATTATTCCTATTCACAGATGATTTGATCCTACACATAAGAGACCCTACAAATTCTACCAGAAATGAGACTGGAGGATAGAATGGAAATAGTGAGGAAGGGGAAGAAAGGGAGGAACAGGGCTGACTCTGGTGAAAGTAAAGGATACACCTTCATGAAAATGTCTCCATGCAAGCCCATCACTACGTGCCATGAGTATGCACCAATAAAACATAGAGCAGGAAAATAGACAAAGAGAAAAGCATACAGCATGATGCCCGATCCATGAGCTGAGACAAGGCAGGTGTTGCACAGCAGGTATGAGCAGCTTCTCCTTATTTTTGCCACTGTTTTGTTTTAATTTTTTTATTATGATCAAATGAACAAAAATCAGATAATTTTTAACTAATGTTTCACTCTTGAAATAAAAATTTCTGGACGCATGTTTATGATGTTAGACACGCCCATATTCCTGGACCACCATCTTCACGACTTCCTGGGGCTCCGATGGCGAGGCCAGGTTAAGAGTGACCTTTCTTGTCTCTTGCTCTGATTCTATTGAGCTAAGAAACAATGTACACATTTTCTTTAAAATGAGAAGAGTGTTTTCCTGAGTGGTCTTTCTCTTCATAACCTCATGGCCAGAGTCAGACTTTCAGATAAATATGCAGACAGATGATAGACACACGATTATGTAGTTGAATTCTATAGATAGATGATAGATGGGTAGACACATATATACATAGATACGTGCATGCATACATATACATACATACATACATACACAGCTTTTTTTCTTCTTGCCACTGTTTATTTTAAAGCTGCCTTTATTAAGTTACTTTGCTGAGGTGAAACATCATGACTCAAAACCAAGTTGAGGATAAAAAAAAGGAGGTGGGAGTTATTTGGCTTAAGCTTCCACATCACGGTGTAAGTCAGGACAGGAACCCAAACAAGGCAGAAACCTGGAGGGAGAAGCTGATGCAGAGGCCACAGAGGAGTGGTGCTTACTGGCTTGTTCCTTGTAGTTGTCTCAGTCTGCTTGTTGTAGCATCCAGGACTACCAACCCAGGGATGGTACCACCCATGAGGGCCCAGCCCTACCCCATTAGTCACTAATTAAGATTTTCTTAATTTCCTACAGGGTTGTCTACAGCAAAATCTTATGAAGGCCCTTTCTCAATTGAGGTTCCCTCCTCTCTGGTGATTCCAGCTTATTTCAAGTTGACATAAAACTAGCTGGAACATGTATATATTGCATATTGAACATGTGTCAGAATCAGACTGTGAGCTTGTTTGGAACAGGTGCCAGGGCCCCAGATTTCTGATGTAGAGGTTTGGACGAACACCATGAAATTGCATTTTCAACAGGCTCCTTGATGGTACAGTGGCTTCTGATAGTCTGGAGAGTGAACTCTGAGAACCACTGTCATGGACTAATAATCTTACTCGTGTGTGTGTGTGTGTGTGTGTGTGTGTGGTGTGTGTGTGTGTGTGTGTGTCTGTCTGTCTGTCTGTCTGTCTGTCCTACTGAGTTTTGCTAGGGTGTGTACAGACACATGGGGGAACATGTGTTTACAGCAGCAGTTTATCAGTGACTATGTCACTCAGAAAAATACATTAAGCAGCTTCTATGTGGCTAGAGCTATAGGTGCTTTGTTTCTAGACTTATTTTCAGTGCTTACAAACAGTCCACATTGTCATCATTTGTTCCTGAATGAGGATGTACATGGCACAGCCAGGGAAAGACTCTACCCTCAGGTTTTACCCACCTCACATGTATTTAGCTTCCATCTGTCTTATAGTAGCTTCTCTAATAAAAGTTTGTTGAATGAACTGAGATCCACATAGACCAGGTACAGATGATGAAAATGCTCATGTTTCTTGAGAAGGAGTAACACACCCAGGTGACGAGAAATTGCACTGAAGGTTCTTTATTCACCTAAAATGTAAATATATACTCATATTCTGTAATAGAAATAAACATTTGCTCTCTTCAAGCCACGCCCTACTCACTACCCTTTGATAATATTGTGGCATGTAATTGGGGTAGGGGGAGGGATCAAAGGCTTAAAACTTAGCAGAGCATAAAAAAAAAATTGCTTGATTTCTTACTGATTGTGAAGTCATTGTCTGTGCTTGGCTAGGAATCTGTAGATCAGCCTCTCACCATGGTTTCTAGGCAAGCATTTGAGAGAGAAAACCAGTTCCGCAAGTAATACTTTAGCACACTGAATAATTAAATAAGCACTAACTCAAAGCACATGCCCAAAATCTTTCCATGAAATGACCCAGTCCTCCATAGTAGAGAAACCGCCAGCACTGGCCCGCAGGACACCAAAGGTATCCACTTCCATACCTCTTTTTACTTCACAGTTAAGAGTCTACAGGTCCTGGCTGCATCTATCTGCCTCCATCATTTTCCTCATGGCATTTATAAGACCAGTTTAACTGTATGGGGGCCTGGGGTAGGATAGGAAAAGGAACTGTATGTATTCAAGATGTATTGAAAGTTCATTGAAATGAAAGATTTGGGTAAACAAATTTTAAAAATGACCATGGCCAAAAAAAAAAAAAAAAAAAGATGACCATTTTTGTCCTTTTAAAAGGAAGGGGATAGATCTGACAGAAGGAATAAAAGCCACACCCACACCCAACAGAACACACAAAGCAAGCTTGACATCAGATCCCTCTATTTGCTGTGCAGGGAAGCTTCAGCCCAGTAACTGTCAGGCTGAGCCTCATCCTGGACACTGATCAGCAGGGACAATGTTAGAGACACACAGGAATGAGTTCTGACCCGTATTCCTAGAAACATGAGTCTTGTTAGCTGTATTGTTTCTGTTTTGTATATTGTATATCCAAATAGCTCTAGAAAGGAGTTTTGACTTCTTGCTACAGTGACTAAAGTCTGAGTTAATGGACACACTAAATACCGTAGAGAGAGAGGAAGGCCAGAAGACAACTTGGAATGTCATTCTGGCCACTGTCCAATCCATGTCGTTTATTTGTTTCTCTAAAGACCGGATCTCTCTGGCCTGGGACTCACTAAGTAGACTGGACAGACTGACTGCAGAGCCTAAAGAGCCTCCTTTCTCTGCCTCCACAGCACTTGGATTACTGTTGTTTACCACCATGCTCACTTCTTTTAGATTCGTCCTGAGGATCAAACCCAGGTCCTTATGCTTGCAACACTGACTAAGCCATCTCCCCAGCCCAGGACACAAATGTGAAAACAACAGTGTGTGTTGTTTATAACCAAGACTGTTGTCTATCAACTAAAAGGAAATAAAACTTAAAAAGTAACACATGGACCCAAAAGCTAAATCAAAATGAAACTTCACTTTTCTGAAAGTCAAATAGTTAAGTGCCTTTGACCTGGTGGAGGATTAGCCTAACCAGTGATTCTTGCTATCATATTTAAGCCCCTGTTGCTGCTTTTCACTGCGATGGTGGAATTCTTGCCTCAAGGGAGAAAAGCTGATGGGGGCTGCTTTAGCGACTTGATCACCCTCAGTCTTCTCATTTCCTCTAGTGTCCCTGCCTCCCATTGTCCCACCCCAACCTGAGGGCTGCTTGAGCAGCTGAAGACTTCAAGCTTACAGGGTACCTACAGTGATTGCCTCACATAACTACAGTATTGTAAGAAATTCTGAAGTGGGGTATGAAGAAAAACATATCCTTGGAATAAATTGGTATAGCTAGACCTTCTGGAAGGGAAAGGTTTCTAAAGTGCAGACCCAGTCCTTCGGGGTTTTTTGCCTCTAGCCCTTCTGCAATCTGTAGTCAATGACTCTGAGCCCTCCTTCAAATATCTCAGGTACCTAAAAGGGACAAAATTGAAACACGACAATATTCTTAACAAGCTTAATATGTACTTAAATTTTATGGTAATTTAACAGATTTTATGCCTTTTTTTTTTTCTCCCAAAGGCTATAACTTCTGGCTGAAACTCAATATGTATCCCTTTTAGAAAAGTACAAGGAGTATTTATTAAGAAAACAGAGGGCTTTGAACTTTTGATAAAGAAAAATAAGACACTTTACCTGTGCAAATTTCAAATGGATCCATTTAAAATGAATTAAGTGGCACTTAACTGGTTTGCAAATTGGGATCTATTTATCTCACTAAAATGATTAAAGTCTTGATTTATCCCTAAAATTAGCTTTATTATTGCATTTAATTACACTAAAAGATTGTTAAGGACTTGTAGGTTCTCTCTGTCCCTTTAAACTGTACTTTATTCAGACAATAATTGAATATCAGATAGGATAAATTGATTTTTTTTCCAAAGAATTATGTTTCTAATATTTTCCTCCTTTTTATTGCAGGAACTGAAACAAGTTGACGAAACAAAAGAAGATCCTGAGAATAGATTATCTGAAATTTCCCTGGAGTCATTCAATAAATTTAACAGCAATACTGTGATTTTATTAGAAAAAGAGAAGTCTCCAAGTGAGTTTGAAGGACAAAAGGAAGAGACAGGCAAGAAGACAGAAGTGTCTCTGAGTAGCTCCGGTCGGCCTGGGGTGGACCACGTGGAGTCTCTGAGCGACTCTCTGTATGACAGCTTCTCCTCTTGTGCAAGTCAAGCTTCCAACGACGCCTAAGGGAGCACCACGCAGTGAGACTCATGCATGGTGAACTAGGAAAACAGACTCTGGAGCCGGGGATGCAGGAGGACTCACTCCAGAGAAGCTGATAGCAGCCAGTGCGCCAGAGTTTACTTCTCTCACAGACTGATAAAGAGGATTAAAAAGCAAAATATGATGGAGAATTCTCAATGTTTGCACTTTTTTGAGTTTTTGTATAAAAGCTGTAAATTTTGGGGGGAAAAGAAATTATATTTGTAGGGGGAGAAATCTAGCAATAAAAAGAGTTGTCGTCGCCATGCTCTTGAAACGATGCATTAAGTTCTAGAAGTCGATAATATATTTAAAAAAAAAAAAACCCAACTAAAGATTTTGTGAACATAATCATCTTGGTCCTCAAGTCATTTGTGCATATACTGTGTCAATCTAAGCATGAGGCGGGCAGAAAAGCCAGAGGGGTTGAGTCATCTCTGTCATCTCTCTTTCTCTCTCTCTTTCTCTCTCTCTCTCTTCTCTTCTCTCTCTCTTTCTCTTCTCTCTCTCTCTCTCTCCTCTCTCTTTCTCTCTCTCTCTTGTAGTTTGAAGGGTGGTTCAATTTCCACATTATCTAGAGGAAGACTTGAGTTGTGATGATATAGGTATTCTGTTGAAGAATTAAGCAGCGCGGGCACTGATTAGGTGGCACCGGATGATGCTGACGCGGAAGGGAGCAGATCTTACCAGGCTTCACCCCCAACCTCTTCCATCCTCTTCATTGTATTTCTCACAATTTCCAGTGCTTGTTGTTGATGTTTTTAATCTCCCTGCTTTTTTAATTATTATTAAAAACCTGGGAACTCTATTTGCCATATCTACTTTATAAAAATAAATGAATGGTTGGTGCTATGAAACTTTCTTACTTTTTAATATCCTTTTTTCTATTAAAGACTGTTTATATGGGAGGATAAATTCTATTTTAAAGGTTATGTGTATTTTTTCTAGATGTGAACTATTTATAATTCCTTCTGTACAGAAGCCTGCAGATCAGGCAGGGTAGAGCTATGTTTAGGATTTGTGTGGTTACCTTAGCACACTTGTATCTTTACAGAGTATTGTATAACCAGTGTTATTGTATTTGTGCAATTTGTTGTCTTTGGATTTCATTATCTTAAATTCAAGCTGCGTAAAGCATCCTTGTCTTTCAGACTTTAAAAATCCTTTTGTTTCATTTCATTTCATTTCGGAATAAACGTCTTATCATGATTACACCCTCTAAAAGCAGAAAAGAACTTTGTTCAAGGAGCGGTTTGTCCCTTGATTATTTTAATCGCGTCTCACGCTTGCACTGTGGAGAGGTTTCCCTGAAGGAATTAATAAGCCTACCCTTTTGCTACTGTAATAGTAATTCGAACTATTGTTAAGATCCACCCTATAGACAAGCGAGTAATGGTCAAAGCATCCTTTTCTACCCAAGGAGTTAACCAGCTAGAAATGAAGGAAAGAGGGTGGGGGAGAATGAGCCCAAGGCAGCTATGGACCGATTTCTGCAAAGGGAATTAGAAGAAAGTCATTTATGCCTCTTTCAAACCTGCTCTGCTGGCAGGGTAGGGAAATAAATGATCACATCCCAGCTGACAGACACTTCTCCTCGGGAGACCTCACAGGAGAGGGGTAAAGCTTAGCCACGGGTTTCCACTGAGGCTCCCAAATCCCAAATCAGGGGTGGGGGTGGGTGGAAACGCGCAGGGGTTGTGGGCGGGGGCACCAAAAGCTTCGGCTGCCAGCTCTTTGCACAGCGCAGCCTTCCACAAAGCTCCACCGAGAAGGGAAAAATAGCACCGTGGTGTCCCGGGAATACGCAAGGTGGGTCATTTAGAATCGTCAGAAAGGGGAGTAGTGGAGGAGGGAAGCAACCTATGGCCAAGTGGCCATGCTTTCGCGTTGTAAAGAGTGTATACCCATAGCTGGTGGCTTGGGGGAGCAGTCAGCCCCATTTGCTTTTCAGTGAGAGCACAGATCCCGGTGTCCATTCCCCATGTAGCTGTATTTCTGGGCTAGGCAACCGGGGGTTGAGTCAATGCATCCCCCAATGGTGCATGCAAGCAGGTGAGGAGAGGATGGTTGGGCCAAGCGAGACTAGCTGCGGTAGGGTCACCATCATACTCGCAGGCATTCTGCCGGAAGACCCAAGTGACTGGTGAGGTGGATTTCTCTCAGGAAGAGGCGCAGCTGCGTCGTACACCCCAGGGAACTTGCTACAGTGCAACTTTGCCAGGTGCCTGAAAACACCCCTTCGCCTTATCCCAAGCAGTCACCCAGAGGCCCGGAGGGCGGTGAGTGATAGGAGACGCCTGGCTGGGTGGGGAGACCCAGGTGCAGGGGTACTGGCTAGCATGGGAAGGGAACAGAGCACCTGGAAGGGAAGGGTATCGGAGCCCAGCACTCGGGTCTCGGAGTTCGCATAGGACAGGTCCTGATGGCACCTGCTGCGCCCTAGTCACCTCCGTATTCCTAACTGCTGTCAACACTACTCCTGAGCACAGCAGGCGCTCCTTCCTAAGGAACTAGAGGAGGTAGGCTAAAAGGGTGGCAGAAAGGGGTGGGGACAGTAGAGAGACAGTCCCAGCCTTCCCCTCCCTCCACCCCCACCACAACTCAGCAGCCATCACGTGGTACTCGAAGTGGGAGGGGTGGGGGCAGAAGAGGCGAGACTTTTTTGGGTGCTTTGGATCGCCAGTAGTTCTTCAAGCCTCAGCAGCTAACTCCTCCGGAGGCGCAGCGCTCCGCCTCGGGAGCGCGAACCAGAGGAGCCTGGGACCAGCTTCTGGCAGCCCCGGGCGCGGGCGATGCGGGCGCCGCGGGCGACACCTGCGGCTCCTCTCGGTGACAGCCGTCGCCTGGGCGGCAGCAACGCGAGCCTCGGCAGCCTCGGCAGCTACAGTCGCCGCGGCCGGAACAGCCTCCGCTGCGGTCGCGGTCTCTGATGCTCTTGCCCGCTCCCGGCTCTGCCGATCCCGGAGGATGTGGGTTCTCAGCATCGCAGCAACTTTTTGCGGATTGTTCTGGCTTCCAGGTAAGATGAAGAGGCCAGCTGCCTGGCCAGACACGCTCTTGCCATCTCTCCATGCGTCCCTGCTCTAAGCCCCAGTGCGCCCAACTGTGGTCCACGCAGCGCAGGAGCTACCCAGCGGGAGTTTGGTGCTGGAAACTGAGACCAAAGGCGCTAGACTGGGACGCTCTCCAAGTCCCGCGCTGCAGGAGAGCGGAGAGCGGCAGATTGGCTCGACTCTAGGCTGCAGCTGCGTGGGGTACAGTCGGAGATGGAGAGCTGGGAGTAGGGAGGGTCCTTGAGTTGGGCGAGACAGGAAAAGGGGCGACAAGCCTCCAACCTAGTCAAGTTATCAAGTGTTTGTGGCCACCCAAGGGAGCGGCGACGCTGACAGGTGAGCGACTCGCTGGACAATCTGCTGCTGGGGGGCGGGGGAGCTGCCCTCCCGGGCTGAGTTAGCTAGCTGTGCTCTTCCTTCCTGCGATCGGTAGGGTGCTAGAAAGGGGCATGCGACCCAAAGAGAAGCTCCCAGATCAGAGAAGAGCAACTAGGAAGATATGGTAAGTTATTGCTCCTGATCGCGGACTCTAAGCTATCAGATTTTTTTTTCCCCCCAACAGTCATGTTTTTCAAAGAGGGGGTAAAAAGGCAGGTCTAAAAGGGCTGCAGTGTAGTGGTCCCTGGGAGGGCGCGCACATCCAACACACGCTCTCACACTATGTCGTCTCCAACCCTCAGTAGCAGCTACTCCTGTCACTGATCACAAGAAGGGACGCTGAGCTGGAGAACTGAGCAGGAATACTTAGCATCCAGCGCCTCCTCCCAGGTTGCAGGGTGGTCGTTAGGAAGCATCAGAGCCTCAGCCCATGAACGCTGACGAGATTAAATAAATAAAACCGAAAAGGCGTCAGCCAATGCAATTATGAACGGTGCCAAAATAGTAATTAAGCAATTTGTAACCAATTAGCAATTAGGCTCAGACAGGAGCTCAAGCTTGTACCCCACTACTTTGGTCTGGGATTTGAACTCTCACCGGTCTCTTTGCGTCTTCTTGCGGTAAGACCTGAGGAGTGTTACGGAAGCTGGAGCTGTTTGTGTCTAGAGAAGAACTGTGGGGTCTCTGGCAGGGCTTTATCCTCCTAGATACTGGGAACTGATGCCGCCGCCCCCTGCTGGCTTCAGGCACCTCCAGCCCTACTGAACATCAGGATGCAGAGACTAGAAGTCCTTGTCCGGGACAGACACGGTGATACTGGCCAGCCAGGATGTGCTCTATGCACGCCAGATCTTAACCAGTACTTCTGAACCCCACTGCATCTGTCCCACAGGATTGGCGCTGCAAATTCAGTGCTACCAGTGTGAAGAATTCCAGCTGAACAACGATTGCTCGTCCCCCGAGTTCATCGTAAATTGTACTGTGAACGTTCAAGACATGTGTCAGAAAGAGGTGATGGAGCAAAGTGCGGGTGAGCTACTCTTTCTTCCCCTTCCAACCCCTATCCAGGAATGGGAAAGAAGGGTGTTAAATTACAGGAAAAGACCCTGACTGATGTAACACATGCGCGCAGGCACACAGACACACACACAAATATACAAGTTAGCACAGATTTACTTCTTACAGTTCCGGGAAAATGAAGAGTTGGAAGTTCCTTTAACCTCATTAGAGTTAATTGCC
This sequence comes from Mastomys natalensis, assembly GCA_021653895.1. Taxonomy (NCBI): domain Eukaryota; kingdom Metazoa; phylum Chordata; class Mammalia; order Rodentia; family Muridae; genus Mastomys; species Mastomys natalensis. Next base: position 1,044,040 of record JAJTUV010000152.1, read on the forward strand.
AGGACTTCTTCCCAAGGGACTCCTGAGAAGAAGTTATTGCAAATCAGTAGCTTTCCTTTATTTTTATTTTTTTATTTATGCTTTTCACCTTCCTGGACTAAAAAGCTGATCAGGGCGGTGAAAACAATATATGGATAACTGCCCCAGCTCCAGCAGCTCAACAGTAGCCTGTGAGCAATGTCAGACTGAAATATGAAGCTACTTGAAGTTCCCAGAGGTCAGAACTTGAAAAATGTGTTTTGTCATAGCGCCACACCATATTTCTTTGAAGAACGCTATAGGATCTTTATTTAATTTCTGAAGTAATGCATCAAATTCCAAGCACAAATTGCCAAGATCTTCCACAGGAAGGAAACCCCCCTCTCCCCTCTGCCCCACCCCGCACCATAGCAGTTAACTACTGGCTAGCTGAGCAAAGAGCCTGAATGTTATACAGCTGAAGAAGGGAGTTAGCTGGAACCGACTTCACTCTAGCTAATAAGTCTTTTGAAAGGTAGAATCCCATCCACTCAGGAGTTAAAATTAAAAACTCACCCACAAAGTGGAAACAGAACTTTGAGAAAATAAATGAGCTATGGTTCAATTCCAAGGTCAAATAAAGACTTGGATGTTTAAAGGTTGCTGAAAGCAAGGGAAATACCATCTTGGAATGAATGACATTGGGTGAGCCTTGATCCTTTTTAGTCCAACAAGGTACCCATAGAGCTCCATGGGTCATTAGAACAATTGATTCCCCTTAACTCCCTGACAGACCAACAGTGGCAGAAGCTAGCACCGAAGAGAGAACCATGGAGAATCAGTTTCTTTATGGTTAGGGAATGAAGTACATTGTTTTTAACCTCTTGGTTTCTTAAGGACCCTATCTGCCAGCTATCTGTAGCACTGAACTACGATGTGAGGGTGTGCGTGTGTTATTTTTGCATGTGTATGTGTGTGGTGGGGTGGATACGAATGTATGTATGTATGTATGTATGCAAACATTTGCATTTGTTGGTACATGAGTATATGTAGGTATATGTTATGTGTACATGGTATTCATGCCACTATAGAAGCATGTTTGCATGTATGGAGACAAGAGGTTGATATCTGTGTGTCTTCCTTGTAGTATATATTGAGGTAGAGTCTTTTACTTGAACCCAGAGCTCAGCAATTCTAACTAGACAACTTGGTCCAAAGATCTCAGGTCTCTGGCTCCAAAAGCTGGGCTTCCAAGCAGGCATCACCTCATCTGCCCTGCTGACGTTTTAAGTGTGCTTAGCATCCAGACTCCAGTGCTCACACTTGCACAGAAGTACTTCTCCCGCTGCACCATCTCTCTAGACCCTTTGTATGTAGCTGTTCTTTGTAATACATTATTGGCTGGAATGTATTTTAAAAATGCTATTCTAAGAAGTCTAAGATGTAACTGTTCTCAAGCATGATGTATCCTTCAAAACCTAGCAAGCATTGATGTAGCATCTGGCATTCCTGATATTTAAAGCAGCAGGACAACACAAAACTTAATGGTGATACTGCAACCAAGATGGATGTGTGAATGGTTTTGATGAATGATTTTCTTTGCACTGTGTTTTAACTGAGCCAAACATCTCCAGCCCTTCGAGTATCTGCAGCCCTCTTCCATGAAATTGGAGGCAGACATGATGGGAAGTGCTGGCATGCCTTAAGAACTTCCTCAGAATCCTAAAGAACACTGCTTACCTGGGGGCTGTGCTTTACAACCAGGGGTGTGATCGAGAAAAGGAGTTACTCAGAAGACTTCTGAGAAACACTACTTCTTGTCTATGCATTCATCCAAGATGACAGTCACACACGCCCTTTTCAAAGTGCTGTTTCTCATCTTGCTGCATGCTCTACTCCAAACCATATTGTAGGAAAAGACCTTATAACTTCTGTATTAGCCACGGGAAGCATCCAGACAAGTCAGTCCTGAAGAGAGTCTTTGGTTTGGGTTGCTTGTTTTCTAGAGAGAGATGTCACTGTAGCCTGTCGATGGCCACAGGCTACAGGATATAAGCCACAGGTCAAAAGGTGAGGAAAAAGTATCACACAGCAATGTCAACCTGTTTTTCCTTTATTGGGGAGAGAGAGAAAGAGAGAGAGAGAAGAGAGAGAGAGAGAGAGAGAGAGAGAGAGAGAGAGAAGAGAGAGAGAGAATATATGTGTGTGCTATAAATATGCATGTGTGTATATACACAACACAGATATATGCAAAGGTGCACACACTCAAACAGGAGCAGGTGGAGGCCAGGAGGGCATCCAGCTCTCACACTCCACGTTTCCCTTTAAGACATGGTTTCTCACTGATACTGGCCACCAGCAAGCCCCAGAGATCCTCTTGTCTCCATTCCCCATAGTTTGTAGGGGGAGGGGTGGAAGCATACAGGGCCACACCTAGTTTTTGTTTTTTTTTAACATGGATGGATGCTGGGATCTGAACTCAGGTCTTCATGATTGTTCAGCAAACACTTTTATTCAGTATTCTCTAGTATTTGCAATGGACTGACCACCTAGGCAAAGCTGGTTGTCTTCATTCTGTGTCCATGACCTCTACTTGCAACAACTGCAGTTGTGCAGTGGCTGCTTGTGACACTGGGCATCCGTACCCACCAGCCACCTAGGAAAACCAGGATCTAGTAAACAGCCATTCTAACTCACATGCCAAATAGCCCAAACTGAGTTTTAGTTTCATTCTTTGTATAAACTTTTAAAACTTATATTTATTTATTTGAGGTGGAGTGATGATTGTATACATACTACAGCTTACATGTCTGGAGATCAGAGGTCAGAGGTCAACAGACAACTTTCAAGAACTGGTTCTCCCTTCCACCATTCTCCCTTCCACCAATTTTCCCCTGGGAATGTGGTCTCAGCCATAACCTTAACTTTGCTATCAAAACAAACAAACAAAGGAACAAAAGAGAAGCAAATGATGAATCCAAAGGGAAAATCAGTTATGGGGTGTGTCTTAGTTTTGTTTCTTTGTTTCCTGTTGCTATAACAAAGTAGTCTAACAAAAGTAACTTCATAGAGAGTTTATTTTAGCTCACAGTTCAAGGCACAGTGCAGAAGGTCATAGTCACAGCAGCAGGAACTTGAGGGAAGTGGTCCTGTCACATGTACTCAGGAACTAAGTAAAGCCTGCATGTTCTACTGTCCACTGCCCCTCTCCTTTTCTCCAGTCCAGGAATACAGTCAGGGAACAGCCGTGCATATGACTAAGGTGAGTCTGCCCATGTAAAGTAAGGCAAAGATAATCCCCCAGCAGACATGCCCTCTTTGTCCTATTGTCAAGTTGACAACACTAACCATCATACTGATGAATACTAGCTGTAAATGGATGCAAGGCATTCTGAGTGGGAATTCACTGGAAGCTAGGCAAGGTGGTTACCGGTTCCATTGATCATGGTGGCTTTGTTGGCTTGTTTGGTTGTGCTTGCTTGCTTGCTTGCTTGTTTTGGGGGGTTTTACTTTGTTTTGTTTTTCATTTTATTTTCTTGAGTTTTTTGGGTTGTTTGGTTTGGTTTTGGTGTTGTGTTTTGTTTTGAGCAAAAGCAATGCTGTGGGACTGATATCTTGAAGGCATTTCATACTAAATTTCATGTAATCATTATAGACCAGTCAGCTCGATTTTTTAGCCAACAAGGATGAAGAGCAACTTTTGCTAAGTGACCACAAAATAATAAAATCACGGCAACATGAGGTCACTTTCATTGAATGCACTATCTGGACTTTCCTTACCACTAGCCTTGTGGTATCTCATGACATGTAGTAGCTCTATTCATAATGACTGATTATGATCCTATACTTCAACCAGCTGGTCTATGGTTCCACTCTTTGTCTTTTTCATTCTCAAGAAAGAAAACAGTGCCTGTTAGGTGGTCCCATCAGGAATCAAAGCCAAATTGGTTCATAATATAGCCTGTGCTGAGATTCTTGTTGGAACAGAGTTGAAAATGCCATAGAGTCTTACCTAAGAGCATATAGGTATTTTCCTGAAGTTCTGTCAAATTTGATAGCCCTCTTCCCCTTCAGGATGCTTGTTCTGTGTATCTCTGTTCTGTGCCACCATGGGTCTTGTCTAAACTCCGAGAGACTCTGGAATATTCCACACTGAATTACTGATTTGGAGCACCCTTTGTATGTTATAGAGAAACAAAGGAAGATCTTTAAAAAGTTATATGCCTGGCCCCAAGTCCACTCACCCATTGTTACCAGGTGGCTCTCACTTCCTGGCCAAATGCATTTGCTGCTGGCCACCTGCCAGCCTCTGACAGAAGGAAATACACCACCACACACTCCCAAGGAGATAACACTGGGAAAGTGCTAAAGACTAAGATGACTTTTTTAAATGTCTGTCAAGTTCATCTGGAAGGCCAAGTGGACAGACCACAAAGCCAGCTAAAAGGGATTTTAATTTTTTTGAGTGTGCCTTGAACTGGCATTTTTTTAGTAGGTATAGAAATACCAGGGATTTATACAGACTAAGAAATCTTAATGAATTAACCTAACCTGACATTAAGCAGCAAATAAAAGACAATCTCCCTGCCTGCCCCATTCCCAAACACCAGCAATATGATATGGCCAGGCTTTCAGTTGATCGTTGCTGGTTTAAGTCTGCAAACTAGTTCTTATAAATTTTGAGAAAGGTACATTTAATTTTCATAGAAGTGAACTTAAAATTAACCTTTGCCTAGTCTCTAGAGTGGTGCCCCTGTTAGGATCTGAGGTTATTCCTGATGATCTTTTTCCCTTGGTCATTTCTGGAATAATAAAGTGTGGGTTCTGGAGAAGAGAAGTTTCCTGTCCTCCCTAATTGATGGTTAAATGTTTGTATGACTAATGCCTCCCCTCCCAACCTGCTCTTCATGAGTTGGTGTTTCTAAGCAGCGTCCTTGAAAATCACATTTATTTTGCTTATTTATCATTGCATTCCATAAAAATATTTCAAATATTGATTTTCATTTCAGAAGAGAAGCCTGCCCCCAACCTTCCAGTATGAATTTTTAAACCAGGGTATAAAGAATACGAATTTGCATTTGTTTGACAGTGCAATCTTGTAATTAGAGTTTTTCCTCTTGACTAGATACAGTGAAAGGGGCATAATTTAATTTTTATAGACTAGCCAATTTCTGCCCTTACTAAAATATAGCTCTGTCAGTGAGCAAACTGTTACAGGTTCTCCTAAACCTTATTTAAAAGTTAAATGCAGTATATTGAGAGAAAGTTCACGGTCTGAATCAGTAACCTGATCGATCTTTCCACCCATCCTTGCAATATGCATTAATCTATTTGTCTGTTTTGCAATACAAGGGTTACTGATTTACATGCCATCTTGCGTCTCCATTATGGCTGGATAAGGAATGGCCGTTTTCTTTTTGGATTAGTTAGTTCCTCATTAAGTTAGACAAGGATGGCCCTAGGCTTTGGCTAGGTTCAGTTCATGTCTTGTTTTCTCGTGAGCTAAATAGGAAACAGTGAAAGAGGGATGGATGGACACCTGCTCCTGGTAACAAGAAGGGTAACTGCAGGAGAAAACCACTGCTTAATTTTACCATGTTTTAAAAGTGGATTCTTGTTTGTCCTTGTGGGCTTATCAGAAACGAGTCAAACTCTGCTTGTCAATTTTATATCACAGTGTGGTTGTCCATGGATTCTCTTTTTAAAGCAACACACAGGAGGTGACTGGGGAGACAGGGTCTCTCATTGCCCTGGTACTTGATACATTGGCTATTCAGTGACATTCAAGCTTTCCAGGGAATCTGCTTATTTCTACCTCCCATCTTACAGTCACTGTGTTTTGTGCTTGTGTTGTGTGTGTGTGTGTGTGTGTGTGTGTGTGTGTGTGTGTGTGTGACAGTATTCCTGTGGTGTTCAGAGGCAACTCACAGTAATCAGTTCTGTCCTTTCTCCATGTGGATTCCAGAGTCATCTAATTGAGGCAGGAAGGCTTGGAAGCAAGCATCTCAGCCTGCTGAGCCATCCATCACCTACCCCACATCTTCTGTCTTCCTCTTCCCGTGGCTCCTATGATCTCTCTTTAGACAACTACTGGCAATTCTGTTTTCTCACCTGTAAACTCACTTTGAAAGAGCCAGATGGATCACTGAGAATACAAATCAACTCGAGGACAAGAATGTTTAAAATTTGCCCTAGGACCAGGGAGATGACTCAGTAGATAAAGGCACTTGCTCCCAAATCTGACTACCTGAATTTGATCCCTGGAGCTCAGGTAGTGGGAAGAAATACCTACAAGATCCTCTGCACATGAACATATAAAATATAAAATGAGTAAATAAAGTAACTTAACTAAGTGAAAGCAAAAAAGGTTAAAATAAAAAGGACTCCAAGGTTACAGTGATAGCTCAGTTGGTACAGTGTGCTGCATCGTGTGAGAACTGGCATCTGAGTTCAATTCTTAGTTCCCATGATTAAAACAAACAAAAGCAGAAAACATCCTGCTAACATGGTGTTGAGCTCCTCTAATTCTGCTGTATATGTATGTTGGAGATAGTGTTGGAAATTCTGTGGCTCACTGGTCAGCAGACCCTACTTTGCAAGTCCTAGCAAGTGATAGAAACTCTCTCAAGAAAAAAAGTAGACAATGCCTGAAGAACAACAGTACAGGTTGTTATATGACCTACACACACACACACACACACAACACACAGCTTGCCCAATGTTCTCTTTAGATCCATCCATCTTGTTAACACAGTAGGCAGAGCAGCCTTCTGGGGAGGATTGAAGGGAGAATATCACAGCCCTTTTGTCCCTGGGACTCTCCAATAAGCAGAGCATTTGTTTATGTTAAGTTTCCAGCTGAACAGGCAGCCAGAGCTGACCTCCCATCTTAGTAGATGAAAGACTTGAAGATTGATCCATCTCTCCCCATAACACTAATTCCTCCCACAACGGTTGCATGAAAGCTCCCTTCATTGATGGTTTTCCTAATGAGTTTAAACAAGGAGGCTTCAAAGCTGGGGCTCTTTTCCCAAGTGGAAAAGAGACGAAGTATGAAAACAAAACACACCGCTTTCTTTGAAGTGTGAAAGGGATATTGGTTTCCCTTATGTATTCTCCGCAAAAGCCCAACTCCGCATCCTTCTGGATTGTGAATCCCTCCTTCCTTCCCTTGCTTCATTCTTTCTTTAGTTCAAAGAACTTTTTCTAACTTGGGTTTCAATTGCCAAGCAGGCAAAAGTTTTAGTCCGGTATGCAAGAGGGAACATCCCAACTCTTGTTGTATGCTTGTCCTGGTTTCACTTCCGTTACTATGATAAAACACCCTGACCAAATGCAACTTTGGAGAGAGAGAGTTTACCCAGCTTACAGTTCCAGGTTCTGGTCCATCATGGAGGGGACATCAAAGCAAGGACTCAGCTGAGCTACTTACACCCACAGCCTGGAACAGAGAACAATACTCCCTGCTTCTGGTCAGCCCTCTTTCTTCACTCCTATACAGTTCCAGGCTTAGGCCAGAAAATGTTGCTATACACATCCAGAATGATTTTCTCTTATTCCTCAGTTGTGGCTCTTGTTTTAGGTGATTCTATTTGTGACACAGTGACATTTAATATATTAGGCATTAAAAACATTAAAAAAAATCTTTTTTTTTACGTATTCACTTTACATCCTGCTCACTGCCTCCCTCCCTATCACCCCCCAACCCTTCACCCCACCCCCCTCTCCTTCTACTTTGAGCATGTAGGGCATCCGTGGATATTCCCTCACCCTGGCACTTCAAGTCTCTGGCAAACTAGGCACTTCCTCTCCCACTGAAGCCAGGCAAGGCAGTCCAGCTAGAAGAACATATCCCAGTACAGGTAACAGCTTTTGGGATAGCCCCCACTCCAGTTGTTTGGGACCCACATGAAAACCAAGCTGCATATCTGCTACATATGTGTAGGGAGGCTTAGGTCCAGCCCAAGTATGTTCCTTTGTTGGTGGTTCAGACTCTGAAAGCCCCAACAGTCCAGGTTAGTTGACTCTGTTGGTCTTTCCACACTGGAATCTGACACCCAGAGAGATTCAGTAGGTAACTTGCTCAAGACCATACTGAGGTAGGGAATGGAGTCCACTCCCTCGTCCCAAGGCTTACTTTGGTAACATTCTCTGGTTTGCTTTCCCTCACTTTGCTTTTATTATTTATTTGTCAATTTATTTATTTATTTACTTATTTGATTGTGGTCATGTGTGTGTGTGTGTACATGTGTGCATGCATTTGGGTAGATGCATGGAGGCCAGAGATGTGTTACTAGGTGTCTTTCTCACTTACTTTCTATTTGAGACAGAGTTTCTCACTGCACCTGGAGCTTACAGATTCATCTAAGATGGCTGGCCAGTGAGCCCTAGAGACCCTCCCATGTCACATCCTCAGCCCTAGAATGATAAGTTCCTAGTGTTCACTTTACTTACTATGTGGGTGCTGAGAACTGGGATTCGAATGCTTGTGTTGGTGTGACAAGCACTTTACACCTTGAGCTATCTCGAGAACCCTTCTTTTGTAATTTTAAGAATGATTTTTTGAAATATGTGCACTAACTTAGAGAGGCTAGAGGACAGCTTATGGGAGTTATTTCCCCCCTTCCACCAGCTGGGGTTTGAACTCAAGTCTTCAGACTTAGTGGCCAGTGCCTTTGCCTGCCTAGCTTACCAACCCCTTAAGAACAGTTTTATTAGTATATAATTCACATATCATTAGGGTCACTCTTGAAACTTTAGAAATTGGTGGGTTTTAATAAATTGACAAGGCTTCACACCCATTACCAGCTATCCCACTTTCCCTCTCCTCTAGCCCCTGGAAACCATTAATTCATTTCTTGTTATATGTATTTGTCTATTCTGGACATTGTGTGTGAGTAGAATTATACAATACATGACCTTTTCTGACCAGTAGATGTGTGTGTGTGTGTGTGTGTGTGTGTGTGTGTGTGTGTGTGTGTGTGTGTGTTGCATATGTACTGTTCCTGTTGTTAACTCCTGACCACACATTTTTTATCTTGCTAATGTATATGAGAAGAGGCATCTAGATGAGGGATCTAGAAAATTCTAGATAACAGAGTATGGTGGATCACAGAGGGTCTGGTAAGCCTTAGAATCATATTGGCTGATGAAGTAATTTACTGAACTAAGGCAAAACCCCGCACCAGGCCTGTCCAGTAAGCTACGGGAAGAAGAAATTCATGTCCCTCAAGCATGTACCTTATGCCAAGCACTGGGCTATCCAGTCATTAAAAAGGTACTTGTCTGCTTTCTCTTGAGAAGATATTAAATCCCTTTAGGCCAAAAAACAATAGTCATCAGTGGCATAAATGTGTGGTTATTGATTTTGAAGCCCTCGAAGGGATACCCTAAGGTCATGTGATATCACCCTTAAGCCCTCCAGACAGAAGCCTCCAGAGTCAGGAGAACATTAACTTGTTTGGTCCACCACATCCACTGAACAGATGACTTAGCTATGACCTCGAGAGCGTGCTCTTTGGGTTGACTGGAGCATCTTGATACATCTCTTTCATCCCTTGAGAAGGCTGGAGGGAAGAGCACATGGAAACAGAATCCTGGGAAAAGATTTTAGCCAAGGAAATCAGATAAATGGGTCATTTCCAGTGAATACCTGCTCAAGTGTTGCCTTTCTCCCCCAAGCCAAATCTGATTATAGCTTTTGAACGTCAGCCTACTTGCCCCTGACTATGGAAGATGAAACCTTCTTTCCTGCCCTGTGGTTTTCATTGTAGAGACATGATTTTGTTTCTGAGGAATTGCTTGTAGATGAGGATACTGCCTTTGCTAACCCCCAGGAGGCCACATGTATAATAGGAGCCTCTATCGAATCTGGGGTGGGCACTAGAGATACATTTTAACTTACTTAGCATGCATAGAACTCTGGGTTCAATCTCCCCCACCACATGAACCTACAGAGCATGCTGGTCCAATGTTGCAATCCCAGTTTCCAGGTAGTGGACCCTAGAGGTTCAGAAGTTCAAGGTCATCCTTGACTATACTGCAAGTTCAAGGCCAGCCTGGGCTACACAAGACCTTTCCTAAAGCAAACAAGCAACAACAAAAATTTGAGATGAGTTAGCCTGGGGACAAGCCAAAGAAATCTGACATGTGTCATTAATTCTTTCTAGATGAGGTAAGGCAACACAGTAATTCATAAGCTATTTTCTTCAGCCAGAGCTTCAGGGCATGCATGTTCTCTCATTAACAAATTGTTTCCAACCCTCTGGTTGCCGCCAACACTACAAAACCAAGTAGGACATGGGCTGAATTTAGTGCTGAAGATAAGGTGAAGCCATTGAAAGTTTGTAATAAATTGCCTTCTTTAAAGAAAAAAAAAAAAAAAAAAGAGGATGCGTTAGAATCAAGCGGCGATGGCGCAAGCCATTGATTTCAAAAGGTTTATGACTTCGGCAGCCCTGAGCCTGATCCCCATGCGGAAGTGATAAAGAGGTGTATTATTTTAAGGAAGTTGTGGTGCTTGGTCCAATGCGTTTCATTTCTCTCTGGACATGGACAATAGCTTTTTATGTTTTCTATTTCTTCGACTTGTTCTTGACTGGAGACAGTGCCAGGGGCGAGTGGTGCTGGGCGAAGCTCTCAGCCGGCTATGGTGGGAGCACGCTGTGCGTGTGATGAATATGAATGCACATAGCGGTCCAGGCCGCCCTCCGTGGTGGCTTCTTCAAAGGGCATTAGTGGGAGCAGGTGTGTGAGGCTGGACAGTGGCTTTTATGCACTTTTGTTGCTTATGTATGGCACAAGTACTTGGATCTTAGGCAACAATGAAAACTATTCAGAAGCAGCAAGAAGACTAATTTTGCACTAAGTAAAGATACCCAAACTGTAAGTGCGGTGGTATTTCTGCTATAAAGAAAGCAGGGGATTCTCTGGGGTTTGGTATTTCCAGAGGGGAATGCCGTTAGTGGGCAGAGTTACAGCCTAGACAGATGAATTCTCTAAGTTTCTCTGAAAGGCATTCAGCTTGTCACTTGCTATTAGAAGAGAAAGACAGAGAAAGAGTCCAAGGCAATGCTTTAGTGCAAGAGATACCAGAGGAACCCCCAACACTGAAGTCTGTGCACAGTAGCCTCCCAGGGGTTCAGTTCAACTACACCCTGTCAGAAACATTTCTAGTAATGGGTGATGGGTGTTGGTGATGGTGATGTCAAGTACAGGACAGAAGGACATTCTGATAATTGTATCATTGTCCATTATTCACAAGCCTAGTGCCTCATCCTTTTAGAATTTTATAGGATATTTTCCTAATAAAATAGGAAGACAGCTGATTCATGATTCTCTCTACATGGGTGCCAAAAAGAGTCTATACTGTTCTTCTCTTTTTCTCTGTCCACCTCTCCTATCCCCATTCTCTTCTTTTCTCTCCACTCTCTCCTTTGTCTATTTCTTCTTTCCTCATCCCTCCTCTCTTTCCTGCACACACTCACTACTTTCTATGTTCTCTCTCTCCCCTGCACCATTCCCTTCCTCCTTCTTTGTCTGTCTCCTTCCCTCCTTACCACCCCTACCACCCCTACAAACACACACAGAGAAAAGAGAGAGAGAGAGAAAGAGAGAGAGAGAAGAGAGAGAGAGATTTGACATCAAATAAACACTCACAGAATTGAGTTTATCTAAGCAAACCACTTGTATGCTAAAATGTCAGATAGACCAGCGATGAAAGATTGTTTTTAGCATAAGAATACAGTCTAAAGACACATTGAATATGTCCATTTACTTTTTGATTACGTTCGAAATAGTTGACTCATGCCTGCTCATAACAGTTGTTTTTAAAGACATTCTTCTGAAATGTTGCCCAACTCCCAGGTCCTCTAATGTGCCATCCTGCTTTCAAGGCTGGCCTGACTTGGCTTAATAAGCATGTTCTCAAGAAACACACATACAGCATGCAGTTAACTTGGTAGTCAAGGTAGCCAGAAGATCAGACCACTACTACCTAATCATGTCCTCTGGAACATTGTTATTCTGAGGACACCAGCTGTGTTCATGGACTCCCTAGAGAAGAAAGAAAATGTCACATAGGCTTTTAACTCCCTCCAATCCTTCGCTTTCACCAGCATCCAGTTCTTCCATACAGGAGACACAAATTCAAAAGGCCGTAGACAACTACTAATAAAACACAAGCCTTTCAGCTATGCTACTGATGAATAGACTTATAAACCACTGAATTTGGATAAATTTCAATACAGAAAAAGAAAAAAAAACATAGTTATTGCACTACTGTCTGTTTTACCCTTATATGTGTGTATGTGTGTGCATGTGTGTCCCATAGGCATGAATTTGGAGGCTAGAGGTTGAAGTTGGGTGTCTTCTTCAATCACTCTTCATCTCAGTTTTAGACAGACTCACTTACTGAACCCAAAACTTGCTCATTTAGCTAGTCTGGCTGGCTAGCAAACTCTAAGGATATTTCTATCTCTGCTTCCCCAATATTGGGATTATAGGTTCCTACTGCTGTGCTTGTTTTTGTTGTTATTGTTTGTTTGTTAACATGGGTTTAGAGGGATTCAACTTGGATTCTCATCTCAGGCAAGCAGACTCTTATACTATTTCACCAACCTCTAATAATCTGCTCAGTTGCTTAAATTCTTGTACTTTTTAATCATTAATATAATAATCCTATCTATTGGCAAATCTAAGTCCAGTTTCATCCAAGCCCCAGGCAGCATGAACTCCATTAACACCTCAGTATCAAAGGCATTTAAGTCTGCCCCTTCACTAGTCTGCTCCTATGGACAGGCAAGCAGCTATTGCTGCTGCCAAAGTGCCTCTGTTCTTCTACCCTGAACATTGCTTGCTCTATCACTTAAGGATGCTTTAGGCAATAAGAGTGACTTAAGTGGGAAAAACACTTAGTAGTCACAGTTCACTTAGTAGACAGTTCACTAGTGGGTAGTTTTAGGACATTCCCCCCAGGCTCATGACTCCTTCTAAAGACTCGGGATTTCTGTGCTTTCCTGATTACTTCCTAGACAAGCTGGGAGTGTTTGTCTTTAGGCTGTTGCAGCTTCGGCATAACACCACCTTAAATTCTAGTTGAAGGGATGCAATCACACCAAGGTAACATTTGTTATCAACTTTGCCTTTTGTTTCACTTTTAAAAATTATTCTTATTTATGTTGTGTGTGTGTGTATGTATGTATGTATGTATGTGTAAATGAGTATCGGGTGTCAGCAGGTGCTCATGCAAACCGGAAGAGGACTTTGGTTTTCTTGGAGCTGAAGACAGGGGTGATTATGAGTCACTCAGTGTGGGTAATGGGTACTAAATTTGGGTCTTCTGCAAATGCCAAAGTTTCTTAACTATTAAGCCATCTCCCTAACCCTGCCCCTTTTTTCTCTTTGAGGCAGCATCTAATGCATCTTCAGGCTGTCCCCAAACTTGTATAACCATAGATAACCTTGAACTTCTAGTCTTCTTGACTCTATTACTAAAAGTTGGGATTCCAGGCATGTGCAACCATGCAGTTCATGTGGTCTTGGGCATCAAACCCAGGGTTACATACATGCTAGACAAGCACTCTATAAGAGGAACCACATTCCCAGCCTTTTTATGGCTTTAAATAAGAAAATATTCCCAATTCCTCCCTTTCATGACCATTAGAAGGTCAACTGTAAGGGTCAACTTCCTGTCTACTGCCTTTGTCTTTTGAAAAGTTCACACACAAGAGCAAAAGCATTGGAGCACAGTTTTCCAGGGTTCCCTGGGAAGAGGATCCAAATGGTTTCTTTGCTTGAAGCAAAACCACTGTTTTGCTTAAGTAGAACATTGAAATGCAATCGGAAAACCTTCATCTTGGTCATCTTCACACTCAGGAAAGAAAATAATAGTTATCCTCACAAGTGACATTTATCACAAGATTGACAGGACAGTCCAGAGATTGGATTCATAGAACTCTGAATAAAAGCCTAACTTGGTGATGGTTCAGCAGTTAAAGCACCTGCTGCATCAAAATCAGGGTTCAGATTAGAGTTTAGATCCTGAGAAGCAACAAAAAATGTGTGTGGGTGATTGTAGACTTCCAGCTGCAAAAGATGGAGACAGGAGATCGTTCTCCACAGCAAGTTAGCTTGTAAGATTCATCTTACTGAAGAGCTATGGGTTTGACTGAGGACTTGTCTCCGCATATAAAGGGGAAGAGTGGTACGAATTGACTCCTGACACCGAACTTGGGTCTCTAAATTCATAGGCACACACACACATACACACACATGCACATCCACACCCATACACATTTAACACCATACATTAAAAAAATATATATATGCTCATGAACACCACACATACATGCCAAAAACTGAACAAGAAAAAGGAAGTCAGGTTGAAGTTCCACGATGAGTTTATTTTCTGCCGAGAAAATTCCCAGTCCATAGTGTCAGATAAGATGGCTTGTTGGAAGTACTTTGATGTTTTTGGTAGCCATTATCCCAAGGACTTTCTTCTTAAATTTTGGTGAACTCAGATGCAAGAAACTGCTTAGGAACTTTGGGCCTCCTGGAACTCTTTTCACTGTTTGAGAACAGCAATCAGAAGGGCATCAGAGATCAGAAAGCAAGCAAGCAAGTTATAAGCCACTGAGAGATGCTGTTATAATAAATTACATGGGGTTGGGGAGATGACTCAGTGGATAAAGTGCTTGACTTGCAAGTGTGAGGACCCGAGTTCAAATCCTCAGAATCCGTGCAAAGAACTCCATAGCACAAGCCTGAAATCCCAGTGTTCTAGTATGTTGGGAGGTGGAGACAAGAGGCTATCCAGAAAGCTCATAGGCCTCTTGGCCTGGCATCCACAGCAATGAACAACAAAACACTCTGTCCCCAAAGGCTAGAAGGTAAAGACTGATACTAAACCTGTTCTCTAACCTCTATGTGTGGTTGATTTCACACACTCTATGTGCACATACATGTATGTGGGTACACACCACACACATACACACACACACACACAGAGGCATCCATACACAATTTTTTAAGTTACAAAAATACCTACTTCCTTGATTCTCTCCTGGCAAGCTGGAGAACAAAGATACTAGACACAAATTCCTGCAAAAGAACTGCCCCCACACTCACCCCTGCTTGCTCACAAAGTTCCTATGGCACAAAGAAATTCAAATAAAATGAAAAACTGAATGAAACTAATAAATGGCCTGACACATCATAGGCTTGCTGCTTGTTGTCCTCAGGACCACAATGGAAAAAGCACTAAAAATTAAACTCAACTGAAAATCTTTTAAAGAAGGTAATATAGGACAGAAGACATGGCACAGCTGGTAAAGCATGAGGACACCCCTACACCCCAAAGGTAGACATGGTAACATGCAATCCCAACACCAGGGAGGCAGAAACAGGAAGATTCCCAGAACTCTCTGACTAGGCAGTCTAGCCAAGTCAATGAGAAACTCTGTCTCAAAGAAGATAAAGGGCACTCTTGAGACAACAGCCAAGGCTGTGCTTTACCCTCTATAAACATGCACATCTATGTGTATGAGTGCTTACACACACACACACACATACACACACACACACACGCAAACATGAACACAGCACACAAGTATACACACACATTAAATTTCATAAAAAACGTAATCCAACCCTTCTAGAAACTGAACTAACGCATCCCAGTTACATTGGCTCTCATCTGTTTTCTGGTTGCTGTTTAGACACTGATTTTTTTAGTGGCTTTTACAACCTCTTCATATTACCCTAGTTCCACCTGGCTAGGCAGAGGTGGTCCAATACAATCACGATGAAGGGGAGGGCAGAGTTCCCTTTCCTCAAATAGCTTGTTAGCATTCTCATTTGCTTCCCTCAACATCTGCAGCTCAGATGGAAGGAATTTATTTGCCTCCTCAATTATTCACAACCAGGGTGAAATAGAAGTGCTTAAGAGCTGGTATACTGAACTGTCCGGGAACAAACGTGTTTCCAGACCTTTTCTTTATATTTAGGATACCCAGAGCCCTTAGTTGCAGTAAGAAGGCTCAAGTGAGGACAGGCCTTTTGTCCTAGAGTTGCTCCCATTATGATGCAGAGGATGTCAGAAATCCTTACTGGGTGTTCTTTAAAAAGAAAAAAATAATACTTGCTTGGGAATGGATCGAAGATCTTTGTTCTCACTATTGCTTCCAAGGCGCGGTGAAAACACATATAGTTCATTCCAATTACCCGTCTGCATGCATTTTTCTTGAAGGAGCTGTTCCTGGTCCTGCATAGAATATTTATTGTGATATAATCATAACTATGGTGCTGTAAGTGCTGGTCATTTTTCAAGTAGAGAAAGATTAGTCTCACTCTCAGACGGGCGGTCACAGGAGTGGCAGTTCACCACAGAAGTTGGACTTTAAATTAAATTGCAAAGACAGTGAAAAGACATGGGCTACCCAAGGACTCTGCTTAGACATTTCCTATTCCATTGATGCTCCAGCAGACAGAACAAAGGCAAAAAGCAGCCACTGTGAAAAGAGAAATGCATGGTGGTGCCTACATGGAGAAGGCATAGGGTTTTATTCTGCCTCTCCTTTAATCCCCCCCCTCTCTTTCTCTGTGTGTGTGTGTATGTGTGTATGTGTGCGAACACACACACACACATACACACACACACACACACACACACACACACACACACACACACACGTGTGTGTGTTGGCGCGCGCGCGCACGCTCCTGCGTGCATACGTGCATGTGTGCACTCGCAAATGCGCATATGTGCTTGTAGAAGCCATGGCCTTGCATATCACTCCTCAGTTTCCAGCTACCTTGATTTCTGAAACAAAGGTGTCTTTCATTGACCTGGACCAAGGGATCTGCTTGTCTTTGCCCTTCCCAGCACAAGAAGTTTTAAACATGGACCACTAAAACCAGCTTTTATATATGGATGCTGTGGAATTGAACTCAGGTCCTCATGCTTGCTTGGCATACACTCTGCCTATTGAACCATCTCCTCAGTTCAGAAGAATAACTTTTAAAAGCTTGCTTGTAGCATGTAGGTTGTAAGGGAAGTGTGTCCCAGTCTTCCTGGATAACCCAAAGTCCCATCTTTTGAGGTAGGGGAACAAAAGATGTTTCAGTCCTAATATAGAGGAATGATGTTCAGCACATCTAGTAAAAACAACACTAAATGATTATGTTACGGATCTCTATGTTCATAGACTATTTGGAATGGAAGATTAGTTTTGATAATATCTGAAAAACACTTAGAGAACAGTGGCTAGAGAATTATTCCTGAGATGCTGTGTGTACTAGGATGTAGTGGAAGCAAACGGACTCTTAGAGTGCTCAGTTGTCAGCCTACTTTTCGCCCAAGTTCTGAAGGAATTAAGAATTTAAAGGAGGATCAGAATGGCTGGAACCAAAAATTCTGTAGTTTTAGAAGAACTGGGATGGTAGGAGTTGCTTTTTGGTAAGAATCAGATATGCATTCAAATTAGCATCTTCCAATCAGCCAGTTTCCCCAGTCACAGACAGGGAGAGACATGGGGAGTATTTTGACGAAAGTACAACATAGAGTATGTGTTTTCTGTAAGTGACTGACTCCCAAGGATGGAGGCATATAGGAAGAACAGCATGTGTCCAGGATGCCCCTCCCAAATTTGCCAGTGTTATATGTCACTCCACCTCTGGTGAAGAATAGAAAAGATGGGAGTCTAAGAGTTACAGACAGAGGTCTCTTCATCTGGAAGGACTGTGGAGACTGTGAGAAAGGATGCTTCAAGTAATCTTCCAGAAATACCACACATTCTAGGAGCCACCAAGCTTTCTGAGGTCATAGCTTAGAAGTGTGACTGTCAGTGTGCCTCCCTCTCTGTCTGTCTCTGTTTATCTCTGTCTCTATATCTCTCCCCCTTCCCTCCCTCATCTCTCCCCTGTCATTTGTGTGAACAGTGTAGAAATGTGTTTGACATAGTCTCTCTCAACCACGTAACAAAATACAATAAACCTTTCATTTGGGAAAACTTGAAACTTAGACACAGAGCTGCATAAACAGGACAGATTCTATGTATCTTTGTCAGGTCTGCTAATGCCAGTCACTTGCATAATAGTAGTTCAATGACAGCCATGGGTGATATGGACTGTCAACTTGACAGGGTCTAGAACCATCTAGGGCAGTGGTTCTCAACCTTCCTAATGCTGCAACCCTTTAATACAATTCCTCATGCTGTGCTAACCCCAACCATAACATTATTTTCACTGCTACTTCATAACTGTAACATTGCTTCTGTCATGAGTCATGATGTAAATATCTGTATTTTCTGATGGTCTTAGGCAATCCTTGTGAAAGAGTCATTTAACCCCCCTATTCTTCCAAAATGCCACTTCCCACAGGTTGAGAACCACTGATCGTTGGAGATAAGTGCATGTCTCTGAGGGAGTTTTGAAGCTGAGCTCATTAAAATGAGAAAACATAACCTAAGTGAGTGAGGATGTCACCAGCCTGTGGTTTGTGGCCCTGGTGTGAATAACAAGATAAAATCAGCATTCACTTCTATGCTACCTGACTGTGCACCTAACTCACACAGCTACCTCACACCCCTGCTGCTTTGATTTCCCCACATGATGGACTGTGCTCTTAAATTGAGAGCTCAAATAAATTCTTCCTTAAATGGCATTTGTCATGCTTTGTCATAGCAGTAAGAAAAAGAAATGATATTAATGATCAGAACTGTAGGAGGAGCTAAAGTGGGAGGAGTAAGGAGAGAAGAAAAGAAGGAAGAGGAGGAACTAGGAGAGAGAGACCAGAGAGAGGGGAACATGGAAGTGGATGTGTACGTGTCTCTAGCAGTCAAAGGCAGTTGGTATATCTAGGTTGGGTATTGGGTTACACCACTGATTGTATGGGCATTTTGTTATTGAGCATTACCAAACATATATATATATGCCTTTGGATAATCTAAGCATTAGAGTCTCATTTGTACCAAGTCCAAGTAGATGGCAGGATGGTCTGGGCTCAGCCAAGCATTGTAGACACAGCTTGGTAGATTGGCAAAGCCATCTCCCACACTGGTGTCTCGTGGGTGGCAGGGCTGGTGTTTCTGGCTGGCCATTTCTAGCTACAACACACGGCCTCTGGCCTTGGAACATGGCGGCTGAGCTAGGCAGAGCCAAAGCAGCTTAGATAGTCGCTTGACTAGTGGCCGTTTAAATAATTATTTCAATAGAGAACAAGATATCAGCATTGGCACATCCACAGGACAGGAACTAGACTTCTCATGATGTCAGCATCAGCTCATCCACAGTAAGGGGACTAGGCTTCTTGTACAGGACTCCCAGGCTCTCCTTTTTTTTCCATTCAAGGGACCCACATTGCCTTTCCTTGCCATGTCTCCTTCCTCTTATCTGACCTCTAATGACTCTCCATCTTCCCCTTGTCTTTATTGATCTTGAAGCTCTGAAGAAGTAATCAGGCTACTGTACACCACCCCATACCCAGGTTGGCTTTTTCTATGCCTAATCATGACTGAATCTGCTTTGCACTTTGACGAGAATATTCAAATGGAAAAGTTCCTTCTGTTTGCTATCAAAGAGAGGTGCTGTTATTGTTCTATTATTGGAGATGTAACTTTTGATTGCTTAATTCAAAGTGTAGGCTGCTGGGTTTCTGCATTGTAAGGTTTCTGGGTTTCTACCTGCAATTAATAAATAACTGTCGGGAAATATTTTTCTTTAGATTTTATTTGCATTTTTATTTGTGTCTATGTGTGCCTGTGTGTCTGCATGTGTATGTATACCTGCATGCAAGTGCCCTTAGAGGACAGAAGAAGGCATAAGATCCTCTAGAGCAAGGCTCTAGAGGTTGCAAGCTAACCAAACTCTGGTCTTCTGCAAGAACAAGTTCAAGCTCTCTTGTCCATCTAGCCATATCTCTAGCTCCAACTCTGTTGGCGATTGTTCACTCAGTTAACTACAGATCACAGCCACTACCTGGTTGACGAACACTTCAATATGCCACTGAATGTAAGATACATTCTGATTTCATATATATTTCAAATTGTAGCTTTAATAAAGTATATTATTCATGGAAATAGCTGAGAGAAAATTTTAGTCCAGTTTTGTTGGTCTCTTAACAAAATCTACATGTTTTGTGTTGAGTTAGCAGTTTTCTCAGAATTAATCTGGAACATTGCTTTCTCTTTGCTCAACTCCCTTTTGAAGATGAAGGAAGTAGAAGCTAAGAAGTATGCATTGAACCTTCTAGAAGCTCCAACACTTGATGAAAGAACCTTATGAAAGACCCAGATCTTCTGGCTCCTGGTGTAGTGTATCTGTGCCTCTAAACAGTGTTAGGAATTCTTTGTTATTTTCACTGATAAAAACTGTTAACAGGCTGGGCAGTGGCTCACTGCATAAGAGCACTTACTGTGCAGGCTTGAAGACCCAGATCCAGATTCTAGCACCCACATAAAAATGCTGCAAATGGCTAGGCATCTCTGACCAGCATAAGGCACAGACAAGAGGATTACTGGGCTTGTTCATCCCAAGCTGAGCTAAAAGCCATTAAGGCTTCTGTGAGAAGCCCTGTCTTAAGGAAATAAGGTTTAAAATGATAGAACAGAGCATACTATGTCCTCTTCTGTCCCTTCTACATGTGTATGTATGATTATGCACACACATCTTACACAGATGCACACACACACACACCACAATTTCAGTACATTATCAAAGCTTTCATTGTCTGCCTTATGAGCAATATGATTGCCTAGTCACCTTCCCAGAAACTACAAATGGATGGATGACCCTTCTGACAAGTCACTACAGAATGCATCACACAGAAAGAACTGACAAAAACAATACTGCTTTCTTACTAAGATACTGTATTATTTATCTTCCATCTTTGCTGTGACCAAAATCATGACAAAAGCAACTTACAAAAGAAAAAGTTTATTCAGGCTCACAGTTAAAGGTATACTCAGCCCATCAAAACAGAGGAAGGTGTGGCGGCAGGAGCATGAGGCAGCTGGTCACATGCATCCACAGTCCCGAAGCAGAGGCAAGGTGAATGCTGGTGTTCAGCTTGCTTCCTCCTTTTATTCAGTCTAGAACCCAGCCTATAGGATGGTGCTGCCCACAGGGTCTTCCCACCATAATTAGCCTAATCTGAATAATCTTTCATTAACACACCCAGAGGCTTGTCTCTTAATCTTGATCCTAGATCTTGTCAAGTTGACAGTATTAACTATCATAGTGACATAATAATTAAACTTCTAGATTATCTCTTGCGTAGCATAGATTCATTTGAAAATTATGTTCCCTGGAAGAAAATAAACCATTAATTCTCTTCCTCCCATTGTCAAAAATGGTATTTTTTTTTAAAAAAGACTCAGAAAACTATAAATTCATTTAGAAAATCATATCTGAGAAATTCTGTTTTTAAGCTCAGAGGAGGAGATAGTTACCACATCAGCTTTTAGGATGTACTTTAATAGAGTTCCTTGCTTCTTGGAAGATAACATCTGAGCTGAGTGTTCTGGATGTAGCATGGTTAAATGAATCTTGGTGTGGGGTTGGCTCCATTGTGGAGGCATGCAGGGAGCCCCAGGTTTTATCCCTAACTCCACATAGACAGGGCATGGTGGTGAAAGCCTACAACCCCAGATCTCAGGAGGTAGAGGCAGGAATACTTGGGAGTTCAAGGGTATCCTTGGCTACATAACAAGTTTGCAGCTGACACAGTATGCATGAGACTGCATCATGATACAATGATGCTACAGGAAGCAAGGCATGCTGAAGCTGTTTCACAGCATTCGTGCTGAAATTGTGTGGTTTCTGGTTTATGATGGGGATGCTAAAAGAAGAACGTGACAGGAGGTCAAACACTCCTCAGGTGCACTGATGTGTAACTTCCAGTTGAGGAACCACCCTGGTTTTCCACAGAACTCTGGCTTTAAATAGAACATTGTGGTAATGTGTGAGCTTATGCTTGTTCTGCACACACTGGGAACAGCCTGCAGGGGTCTGCTGTAACTTTGTCTGACTTTTCCTTCTCAGCTGTATCCCATTCCTTCTCCTGTGGATTCTGAGCCAATAGCAAGGTTTGAATTTGCTCTGACAAGCAGGCTCTCTGATGAAGT
The DNA here is from genome assembly GCA_021653895.1 of Mastomys natalensis. Taxonomy (NCBI): domain Eukaryota; kingdom Metazoa; phylum Chordata; class Mammalia; order Rodentia; family Muridae; genus Mastomys; species Mastomys natalensis. The sequence goes on from JAJTUV010000152.1 coordinate 1,066,122, forward strand.
GGTTCAGTAGGAAAGCATTTAAAAATACATCCAGAAGATTGTACCATCCTGTAAAACTAGCCAAGGTCTTTGACAGAATAGCCCTTGAGTAGACACACGAGGACCCTAGAGAGACTCTTTTTTTGAAATGTATCCTAAAGCAAATGCCTCAAACTGTTGGTGGTGTCTCTCACAAAGCTGTAGAAGAAAGACTTGGTAGAAGCAATATGTTTGAAAGGTGAACATCCTTGGAAAGGCTGGAATAGACATCTGTGGGACATAGTTCCCAGGCCAAATTTTATTCTATCTAATGTGGACTGTTTGTGTCCTTCCATCTACTGAAATCACATCCACTCTTTCTGTTATAGACAGGGTCTGGCTCCTCCTTTAAATATCACGATCTTGGCCTTCAGTATCATGATATTTGGAAAGGAGGCCTCCACAAAGTAAATACTATAGAAATCACAGAAATGACACACTGGTCCAATGGGAGATAATTCCCCAGTATCTTGATCCTGAACTTCTAGTCTCTGCAACTGGGTATACATTTCTTTTGTGTAAGCCACAGATTGTGATGTTGTATGAGGAGAGTCCAAGCAAATAAATGCAGCCTGTTTGTGCTAATAAACTTTTCTTGCAAGACACAAAGCCCAGCAATTCACAAATTGTGTATGGCTGGCAGCCTCTGTGATACAGTATCAGAATTGGATAGCTGTGATGGATTTTTATTACCTATGTCTTCTAAGGAAAGTGTGCCAACTCTTTAGATGTGAATAATCCAGTGAAATAGTAAAGGGGCAAGGAGAAGAAAATATCTATTTATGTTTTATCTCTATGACTGGGATTAAAATGCCCTGACAAAAAGCAAATTAGGAAGAAAGGGCTTATTTTAACACACAGTTCCATGTTATGCTCCATTACTGTGGGGATGTCACAGTGACTTGAGCTTGAGACAGCTGGTCATATCACATCCATAGGCAAGAGCAGAGAGGACTGAATGCATGCATGCACACTTGCTTGCTTGCTCACTTGCTTACTGGCTTGTGCTCAGCTCTATTTTTCTCTACTCGCACACGGTTCAGGAAACCCCTGTCTAAGGAAAGATGTCTCCCACAGACATGCCACAGGAAAGCCCAGTATAGACAATCCTCCATTAAGATTCTCTTCCCTGGTGGTTCTGGGGTGTGTCACATTCATGATTGAAGCTAGCCATCACATCATTTTAGTGGGCAATGGTTAAACAAGCATTGACCCAGTCACCTACAGAAGTAGTCTGTTCTCCTTGCCTGGCCATCTGCATGTTGAGACCTAATGGTGCAGAATAAACATGTCTACTCCACAGTTGAAGTCTCTGAAGGGAATGTTGGGGAGCCTGTCTTCCAACAGACCTATAGGACAAG